>VUQI01035252.1:0-12975 GCA_015106735.1 Paratilapia polleni
TGCTTTAAGTTGATAGCCTCCTGTCCCTTGTACTTGTATTTAGCTTTGCTTCCTTTGCCTTGTTACCTGTGATTTAGTTCAGCTGTGTTTCGTTACCCTCCTGTTTCCACTCCCCTCGTTACCTTTTGTGTATTTAAACCCCTAGTCTGCTTGTGTTCATTGTCACGTAGTCTTGGTTTGCTCTTGCTTTGCTGTTGCTCCTGCCCATGCTTGTACTTATGCTTTTGCCACGTGATCCTGGCATAGCTGAGTGTTTTGTGATTTGATGTTTTCTTTTGGCCTTCCAGCAATAAAAGCTGAGTTTTAAGTTTAGTTCTGTCTCAGAGTCCTGCGTTTGGGTCCACCTCCCGCCTGCCAGACAGCATCACATGACACTTTGACTGTTCTTCACTATATCAGAAATGTGTTAAAAATAATCTAAATAAAAACTGAAGGAGCAAAGTGCATGAAAAACAAACTTTGTGCCACTACCCAAACTTTTGGCCACAACTGTAGTCTATCCTAATTTCTGCCTAAAACCAATTCATAGCATTAGGTTTACCATAATGCTGATGACATATGTTTCTGTAGTGCAGTCAGCATTGGAGGCTGTGTGAAGTCATTTTGAGTATTCTATTATGCCACTTCCACCAGGTTCACCAAAGTGCAAAATTTTCAAAAACTTACTTTAATTCAAGTTTAAGTGAAGTAAGCAGTGGGGTCAAATATTTTGGCTTCTGAGATAATTAAATTCATTATAATAAACATGATTAAACTGAACAATACTGAAAAAGACTCTGTAAAGGGCAGTATGTAGACAATTTATAGCCAATGGCAATGATACCATGAGGTAGTATAAATAGACCATCAACATAAATACAATGTACAGCAGTAATAGCAAACATTATGTTAACGCCTGTGTTGGCTGGCAAAAGAAAATAATTCATTCTTTGGTGAATACTACAATAAACTGTATGTGATGTACTTCTTAGAAGAACACTTTCAAGGCATTTTGTTAAAACAGGTGATGATGAGGACATCATTTCAAGTGACAGTAGTTTATATATCTGTTTTTAATATACAGTGCCTAACAAATTTATTAGACCACCACCCAATGTAAGTTTGATGCCACAGCTTCCCTAAATTAACAGTATTGGCAATTACCAAAACCATTATGCGCAAGCTCTTTAATCAAAATATTTTTAATGCTAAAATATAATTATTGTTGTTTTCCATGAATTTTTGAATTTACTGTTTTACAAAAAAACTGAAAAAATAGTAAAGCACATTATTATTTTTTAAGATGCCAAATTACAGTTATTTACTTGCATTCCTGAACAGAAAAATTTGTTTTAGTGGTTGACTGTTATGCCTGATTAATTTCTGACTTCTCAGAGAAGTCCAGTGTGCCGGCTCAAATTTGGATATGAAAATGCGAATTCAGTTTGAAATTCCTCACTCCTGTCCAAAATGGTAAAATGTCAAGAACTCACTGAAAAGGAAAGAGTCCGCATTAAAGCACTTTTTGATGCTGGATGGTCTTTCTTGTTTTTATGACAGGTGGTCTAATAAATTTCTTAAGCACTGTATGTTTTATCTCATATCTCATGTGAAAACTGTCTTGCTCTTACAATGTATGTTATCTACATTTTTCTTTTACCTTACCTGGTTATGAGCAGTGAGATTCACCATGTACGTGTCCACCCTGCTGAATACATGGCTGTAGATCTGGTTAGGTTGAGCAATTACAGTTGCATCACCGCTAATGCTGAGAATCAGATTGACGTCCGAACCTGCTGCCATGGAAATGGTGAAGTCCACCTTTTCATTCACTGCTACATGGGTCTTACTTGCTCTCAGCTCCAACCCTTGAATCTTCTCCTGAACAAACAACTCCTTGGAAACCACTTGCCAACTTACACCATTGGTGGCATTCAAAGTAACAGTGGCCCTCTTTGGCTCCTGAAAAATCACAGAAGTTGTCCTTCCTGTTTTTGTTTTTCCATCCAGCAGCCATGTCCATGTCACATTGGTTCCTGTCTCCACGTCCCCCTGGAGAGAGACGCTGACCCCTGTTGCTATGTAATACTGCTCAATAGCATTAGTAGCTAAGATGTTTAGCCCAAAAATGACTTCCTGGACACTGACAAACTGTGACACATTCTCTGCACTAACTTCATTGAAGACTTCCACAGTTACTAGTTTTTGCCCAGGACTGCTGAAGGTGTGGGTCTTCCAGGGCTTATTCCACTGCAGAGCATTCCCATCCACAGACCAGCGATACTGCAGGTCTGAGCCTTCAACAGTCAGTACTGTGAGATTTGTTGAAACATTGACTGCAATTGGGTTGTTGCTGATGTGAAGGTACACACCTCTGGCTGGTTCTAGGAAGTGGATGGTTCTGTTGACAGACAGCTGACCCAGAAGGTTGACTGCCCGGAGAAAGATGATACACGGACCTGGCTTAGAGAAATTCAGTTCCACTGCCTTCCCAGTTATGTTGACTGAGCTGGCAGGGTCTAATTCTATTATAATGTTCCAAGTAAAGGTCATGTTGGTGCCTTGCTTTAATCCAGCTTGAAGGTGGAGGACACGGTTTGTAGGGAAGCAACAACCATCCAATTTTGTGCCTCCATCTCCTCCAATCTCCTCTGCTAAAATCTGCAGTCCCTCCAACTCACGTTGGACAAACAGGAAGATATTCGCTTGTGCTGTTCCTACATCATTCTCTGCTGTCACAATGATGTTGAAAGTGCCAACTGAACGAAAGGTGTAGTACATCTTGTAGGTCTCTTGGATTGAGGCACAACGATCACACAGTATCCATGAGTACCGGGCACTCGATTGATCTCCCTCTTCCATTTGGGCTTCAAAGGTGACTGAGGTATTGAGAGGGACATTTACCAAGCTTGCATTGATTCTCAACCCACGGATTAGCGCAATTACATTAACAGGTAAAACTGTGTCATTCTGACTAACTGTGTTGGCTGCTTTCAGTGTGATATTGTATTTTCCAGAGACATTGTAGGTGTGGAGGGTATTCTGGCCTGTAAGCACATTTCCATCTCCAAAGTTCCAGGTGTAAGTGACATTGGAGGCCAAGGAAGAACTCATAAAAGTGTATGGTGTACCAAGTGTCAAATTATTATACTTTGTGCCATTATGCTGAATAACAATTGGTCCAATGGGCATCAGAACCTCAATCACAGCACTAGTGTTACTGCTGGAGATGTTATTGAATACATTTACTGTCACCATGTAATGACCTGGCTTTTTATACGTTGTCACCATATTCCCAGAACCATAGATGAGTACAGGGTCTTCCTCTCTACCAAAATCCCACTGATAGCTGTAGTTAAACTCTGGCTCAGCTCTAACCCAGAACTGTATTTCCTCTCCCACAGCGTAATGGGATTTTTCAGGGGTAAGGGTGATGTTGGTCAAAGCAGGCTGCACACACACCCAGTTAAAGAAATTGGCCTTGGTGGCCTTGTTGACACCGCTGGAAAGGAGCAAGGAGAGGAGGTAGTTCCCACTTGCCAAATAAGTGTGAGAGACACTGGGGTTGCCATGGTGTGTCTCGTTGGGGCTTCCGTCCCCAAAGCTCCATTCGTAAACGTGAACCGATGCGTTACCAGACACCCAGGCTTGAAAGTTGACGGTAGTTCGCTCTTGGACACATTTAGATGGCTCCATTCTTATAACTTGGAAGACAAACACTTGAACTGGAAGGATTGTCCAACCAGAGCTCACAGCATTCTTAGCAGTCACATTTACTGTGTAGTTGCCATCTTTGATATAGGTGTGTGACACTTCAGGCTCAGATTTAGTATAGATTTGCCCATCACCCATTGAGAATGTCCATGTGATGTTATTACCTGAAGCAAGGTGTGCCCTCACTATTGTAGGACTGTGAAGCTCTGTGGGAGAGGAGTTTTCAGCGGTTAGATCTTCAATCTCCTCATTTACAAACATCTCAGCACAAGCCTTATTAGAGCTGATAGTGTTGTTTACTGATACACAAACAGTGAAGACACCACACTTCGCAAAGGTGTGGGGCACACGGCGACCTTTTTGAGTGGCAGAACCATCTCCAAAGTCCCACTCATACTGAATGCCATACGGTGTGGGCAAAGGGTGAGCTTCAAAATCAGCTGATTTGCCAGCGAGGAGGAGTGCTGGTTCTGTCTGTATATTAACATGAGTGAGGATGCTGTAGACGCTCATGTTGATGCTCTTGCTGATGTTCTCATAACGATTGGACACTGACACCAGTGCTGTGTATATTCCTTTGAAAAAAGAGGTGGGAAAGGGAAAATCATGAAAAACAAGATAAAATTTTCTATACAAAGTTGGATTATAAAGTTCTGTGACTGCCCACAAGCAAATCAAAAACCATGCATGCTTTAAATTTGGCTCATTTCCCTTTCAAGGTCTTCGCCTTGTGCACCTCTGGTCCTCTTCCAGGTCTACTGTTATTTTTAGATTTTGCTCCACTGAGCTCCTATTCTGAACTCTTGGATTTGGATCTGAAATTTCACCAAGGACCTCAAACTTGCCAGAGTCAGTCTAAAGACATTTGTGTCAAACTGACTCAACTTTCATGTTGAGGATCATCATTGGTGACAAAAGCTGGGTGTACAGACAGGACCCTGAGATCACGAAGCAGTTTTCAGCAGAAGAGCCAGCAGTGCATCAGTTCAGGCATGCAACCAGGAACATGCTTCTTTTTCTACATTCATAGGGGCTGTGGACTGTGCAGCGTCCCCAAGGAGACAACCTTGAGGGGGAAATTGGTCAAATTTAAATCAACTTGATTATCATAGCTTGTAAGCTATTATCTACCTGGAGGCGTAAAACACTGAATAAGCAAAATTTGGTATTGCTGCATTAGTTATGACTGTATGCTAGTAATGCTGTATGCTGTTACTTCTACCTGGCTGAGAGTAGATATAGGTAACATTGTTGCTTAGGAGGACTTGATTAGGTGAGTCTCGGCAAAGGAGGGAAGAAGGGTAGGGAGGCTTGTATTCAAACTCCTTATATCCCTTATCACCAAAAGACCATCTGCAACAGGAGACAATGTAAAACCATTAAAAGAGGACCTACGGATAAAAAATGTAAAGTTCTTTGTGTTATTTTTGGTACTGATAATATGAATGTGTAAACAGCATTATACAGACATAACAAGAGTAACACCAGTACACGCACACACACAAACGCACACGTACTAACTGGAAAGCTGGAAAGTGGGAATCTTTTCTGACGATGCAATAGAGGGTTTGGATGAGGAGAAGTGGAAACTCAAAACTCAGGAAGCCTCTCAGCACCAAAAATGGTGAGAGTGTAGGGAAACTAAGTGAGACAGTACTCCAAAGTTGGTGGGATACAAAGAGTGGAAGAAAAAAAAAAGGAAAAAAAGTAGAGAGGAAACAGCCGTACAGAGGGGAAAATTCTTGTCAGCAATCTTCCCTAACCGCACAGTTATAAATCCAAGGCTCCTCTTTGACTTGACTGCTGCAGTGCTATTATGGCACACAAGAAGACAAAAACAGAGAGAAGAGCAAAGCAAAAGCAAGATAAAGATAAAGGAGAAGAACGAAGCAATTAAACACAAACAGATAAACACTTTTTCACTCAGCCTTAAAAATATAATAATATAATAACACAGTTTTGGGATTATTTGTCTGTACATAATGCTGTTCATCTATCCACCCCGCTGTTCATACCGGAAAGTGGCGGAAACAGACATATCCACGAGCACGGAGGCAGTGAGAGTCTGAGTGGAGCCTTGAGGGACCACATTTGGCACACCCCTGACTGTGAGGTTGGCCATGGGCTGCAGCCGGTCTACAGTTACATTGAAATGCTCTGTGAGTGTGCTGACATGGTTCATGGCTGTTACCTGGGAGAGATATCACATAGTTAAAAGGAGTTAGTCTTGTGTCACATCTACATCAGTAAGCCATTACAGTGACAACTGTTGTGATATTTTGATAATCAGTGAATCCGTTCATCGTTCAGTTTAAAATTGTATACATTTATTGGTTCCAACTTCCAAATGATGGTTGTGTTAGTTCTCTGTAGCTGTTTTCACACATGCACTCTGCCCCTGAACCTTTCTAGACATTATCGACAGAGGTACATGAAAGAACACAGCTCTCTGATGCAGTTGGTAAAAAAAAAAACCAAATGTTTTACATATGAAATTAATAAAACAAATATTTCGGCATATGTGTCAATATGTGGGCATAGGTGTGACAACAATTTGACTTGATGGTGAGTTCAAACATGAGACAGAAACTCACTGTTAGTTTGTAGATAGCGGCATTCTGGTAGATGACATTGAGGACAGTGTTGTAATAAGTGAAGTAGGGCTTGTCATCCACTGTCCACTTAAATGTGGGGTTGGAGCCCTCAAGCACTGATGCTGTGTAGCTCTACAACACACACAGGATAATGCAGTATAATGCAGTGTGTCAATATCAATTATGAACTCTTCATACAATCATCCTTTAAAGGAGCATATAAACAGAAACACACACTCACCACAACTGACTCCATCAGTACCCTGTGTGCAGGATGTGGCTGCACCACCAATCCTCTCAGTGGCTTTTCAAGGTGAACAACCATTATCAGGCTGGCCTCTGTTACATTATTGTGAGCTTCCAGTTCCACCTGCACTGGACCTCTCTGTTCCACCATTTCCAGGCTGAGATCCAGCACAGCAAACTGGCTGGGCTCTGCAACCTCACCCCCAGACCCTGAGTTTGGCCCCAGCTGGCAGAGTGCTGGACTGGACAAAAAATCCAGGGGACATTCAGGCTGGAAAGTCACACTACGATTACTGCCATGCCAAGATGCCCTTGTTGGGTAGCGAGACTGCACACGCAGTAGAAGCCGGGTGTCATCGGGTTGCATGTAAAGGGTGCCATTCTGTGGAGGGGGATGGAGGATTGTCAAGCCCAGGGGAGGCACCACCCGCAATGGACATGATGCTGAGACTGAGTATGATGGCTCAACAGAAGTCACCTGAAATGTAATTAAATTTCATCTCAATTATTATGGTAAGACCACAAAAATACATTGTTATATATAAATATAAATATAAATATACATAACATTGTTGTTATAAAAAAAACAAAAAAACAAAACAAATTCTAACATTTAAAACTCCTCACTACAGGTTCCTCAGTGGCCTCCTCCTGCATGTAGAAATCTCTCATATGCATGCTGTGTTGAAGACTTACCAGCAGGCTGTAGTTTCCAGGCTGGGAAAGACCGGCAGACAGCTGTGCTTCCTGTAGCTGGGTCTTACTGTGTCCCACATAGAGCACTCTGATGGGGCAAACCACTTCCTTCAGCCAGTGTCCCTCGCCATTCTTCACCAGCGCTTCTACATTGAGCTCCGGGTCAGGCAGAGGGTCAATGTCATGGTCAGGTGGAGTGTCTGCTGGCTGTCTGGTGTTATTGATCCAGAACCACTCTGATTGTTTAAGACTTAAAACATGTTGTCGCCATGGTGAGTGTGGGGAAGCTGGGCAGTGGAGGAGGGAGGATGGGCCGGTGTCATGCTGCAGGGCGATCACATCACCACGCGAAACCAAGATGTCCTCCAGCTGGTCTTGTATCTGTGAGAAACAGGGACCAAGGGTTAAAGTTATAGGCAAATATTAAATAGATGGAAGTAAAATTTCACATTACCAATTTGTCTTTAAATATGTATCTTCTTTACTGAATCAAAACTTACTATGCACCCTTTTAGCAGTGAACTAACAGGCATTGCACAACAGCAGCAATCGTTTAACTGTTTACCCAATCTGGTTATAAACATCCTCAAATTAAGGGCTGGACATCATTGAATCATATTAGAGACAAAAGTGAATCCTCTCACCAGTACATGTGCAGCTGACCCTGCTGGTAGGGTGAAGACCACCTCGTTCTGTAGGATGTATCGGGGCCTAAATGTCCCAGCTGGGAGTTGGTGATCATGCGTGCAATTGGGACAGGAGGATGGCTGGCAGGGACTAGACAGCGGTAGGCACCGGCGCTGGAAGGGACACCACTGCTCTAGTCGCGGGCAAGAGGATGGATCACTGCTCCTTGTGTCATTGGAGACACAAAGAGCTACCGGAGCACACGCTGGGCCTCCACAACCTGAGACATGAAGTTGTCTGTTATTTCTTAAAAATGAAATTTGTATATGTAGCAGTGTAATTAAATTTAATTGCTAAAGTCTATTGTCAATAATTTTATTAGCTGCTTATATCTACCCCAGTCATACCAGACATCTCTCAGTTCTTATGCTCTTCACCTTGCTAAGAACACCTGCTAGTGCTAGCCAGCTATAGCTCATTAGCGCTGCCAACAGGTGCAGTTGAGGTTGAACTTAACTTAACACAAAACAAACTGTCACTGTGGTTTTCTGCAGTTTAATCTGTGACTTTACATCTAACAAGTATAAAGGGGAAAAAATAGCAGATAAAAGCAAATAATTACTGGATCAGAGATATGAAATCACACAAGCAAATCTCTTCAAAGCAAGCCAAAAAATGTGCACTTATGGACTGGGAAAGTGAAAGATTTGTGTGTGTGTGTGTGCATGTATGTGTGGGGTAGAGCAAAATTGCCATCAGTGTAATTAATACCAAGCTACATTATCTTATTATCCACCATCTCCTTCCCATGCACTGCATTCACAAGTTCTAAATGAAAGTGCCTTGGAAAACATGCTCCCATGTCTTTAACCAGCTGCCTGTCTCTTTGGATTTCTGTTTTTCACATCTTTCTATTGCACATCTTTGCAGCTATGTCTCAGTTGACCTGTGCACACATGTCATTGTGTGTCTGCTGATTGTGGATGAGGACAGGAAGTGCCAAGAACTGAGATGACCTTGTTCGTTTGGTTTCCTCCCCCTCCTGTTTTGCGATACTTTCTGGCTTGATTTATACTTTACTTTCATGTTCACCTACCTAACAAGTCAAGACAAGGTTGGTCATTGTCTGTGTATTTTTGGTAATGTTTTTATCTAGAGGTGTGGGCTCAGGTGGCTTATGTGTTTTTTAACACCTGCCAAGTGTATGTTAGTGTTTCTGTGTGTGACTCACTGGGCAGTAGCAGGTGTGTGCTGGGATAATGACAGTGAGGTCTGTAGGTCTGAAATCGGACGTGTACTTTTGAGATTAGCTCCTGAGCGACAAACTCCAGGGAGGACAGACGACCAGCCTGAACGAAGCTCAGTGCAGGGAACAATAGTATCTGAGGAAAAAAACATAAATAAATAGCTTGAACAAATAAATAGCTAGTCTGATGAGAAAGAAGAATAAGAGATCCCTCCTTACCTCAATGACACTGCTAGGAGGTTGTGGAACAGAGAGCAGAGGGGACAAAGCACTGTGCAAAGGATTATGGGAAGGAAACACAGCCATTCCAACCATGTAGATCCCGGCATCTGGAACACGAACTGGAGAGGCAGAAACAGGATGCATTCAAGGTGACAAAAAAGGAGAGAGGATTGAGGGAGTTACAGATTTTTTTTTCATGCACTGGTTAATTTTGAGATTTTGGGCTATTTTGCTTACATAACATGCGCTGACATCCACCAAAATTTCTAGTTTGATTCCTATCGATATTATGAAGGTTTGTATAGAAGAGTTTACCATTCAGAGCCTAATTTATAAAACATTTATTCCTAAAGCATGGCAAAAATTGATCTTTTGGGCAGGATCTTGACAGTATTTTCTCTTCTGACATTATCAAGTAAATATAATGAAAACATAGATTTGAACCTGGCTTTATCCAGTAGTCAGATTTCTGTCTACAAGTCTACAAATTGGCATAGGTGGGGTTTGGGTACTAAATGCTCCTCACTTTTTTTAAGCAGCATGTATGCAGTGATGAGCTCTTTTTTGTGCCCAGACACCAAACTGTAACTATATTCTGCTGAGGTAATAAATCATTTCAACAGGAGTTGTCTGACTAAACTTAATTTCCATAAAACTGATACTGAAGAAGACAGAAATTCTGTGCTCTTGGGGAAGTGGGTAAAATTGCAAAGTCCATTAAATGTGTTTCTCGGTTTTCATTTTACTTCTCCGATTTCTAGGTGTGAACTGCCTCATATTTGGATTATGTGACAATGTGTCTGTGAGCCTACCTTGGGGGGTGTACTGGCACATATACGCCCGCTTGACATTGCACTGGTGTGTGCTGGTCTGACCACGGTGACCACGTGCCTCAAGGAAAGCACACACGTTGCCACGAGAGATCGCCGAACGAGGTGGAAGTACCTCCTCTCCCTCCTGCGACTCTGAGCCGTTCACCCAGTGCAGCTTGCCAGGGGAGTCTATATCACTCAAACCCAGCCACACACCTCGCTCCCTGGTGCAGAAGCAAAGATGTAACAAACAGATTAACACTGACTGATTGACATTTAGCTACGTGGCTCGAAACTGGCTGCATCTTTTTAGAGTGCACACAGAAAGACATACGTAGCAAAGGTAAGAAAAAATTCAGTGCAGAGAGACAGCAACGTTTATTTTTTGATCATGCCTGACAAAGAACAACATGCCACACAAGCCTCTTTACAAAACATTCATATGTAAATGACTTTGAGTCTTAAGTAATAATAAAGTTTGCCAATTATGGTTCATTTTGCTCTCAATAATCAATGTTTGCAGGGCATAGAGAGAGTGAAAAGTGGTTTTCAATAAACCCCAGTGGGATAATATAGAGATATTTAGTACATCTCTGTGACTGTGTTAGATAAATTGGATTTTCACTCAGTGAATCCATTAATGGAGCACACCATTCCTCACTTTGATTTTCCTTCCTCCTACACACAGTTAGCTGAAAACAAAATGGCCTTCCCTCTAAAAGAAAACTCAATGTGACACTCACCATGATCTAAAGGGGGAGAAAATCAAATATTATAGACATTTTGTTTGAATCAGGTTTTAGCCATTTTTGACACATTCAAATAAAAATCACCTGGATAAAAGCAATTTCCTTCCCCATCTTGTTTCTCCCCCCCCCCCTTTTTTTTAAGACTTCAAAACTGGTGTCACCTTTGATAATGATATCAGGAAGAGTGACCAGGATTAAACAAAGGAAGAAAGAGAACTGGAAAATGTCTTTGTATCAAAAAATAAGGACAGATAAAAAAAACAAAACAAAAAAAAACAACTTCCTTATATAAGAGAGGGGGTGGAGAAACACATGAGCAGAGCAGGATTGCGGGGATAAGCTCCATCTGCAGCAGGTTTTTTTCTTCTCATCCCCTTTGGTAGGAGGCCAGGGCCTCTATACTCACATTAACACACAAATGCACACACACAAAAACTCCTCCTCCTAGGGTGTTAAAGTTACAATACAGCTGTGCTTTTACAGATGTGTTTTTGTGACCTTCTCCCACCTAAACACCAAACACTGGAAGCCTTCAGACCAATGCAAGGCCAGAAATTTTACAAAACCAAATCAAAGCCAAATCCAGAGGTTTCTTCACATGGTGTCCATATACAGCACATCAAACAGATGTATGTGTGTCCTACCAATGTGGGAAAGACGTATACTGTTCAGAAAAAATCAGTAATACAGCAAAATCTGTATTTCATGCAGCCAAAGAATACATGAAAATCAACATATATTAATGATTAAAGGTTGAAACTATGCAAAAGTAAAACAGACAAATGAATTAATGTGGTAAACATCAAGGCATGAACTCAATAAATAAATAAAAACCTGTACACACTTAAGACAGGAGTCACATTCAGTCAAATAAGTTCACACACACACACACACACACATACAGACAGATTGTCAGTGATTGAAAGTTCAACATTCGTTTTCAGTATTTTTGTCTGTTTTGATACTTCTTGGCTTCTTCAGCAAACAGACTGCAACAAAGGTTTGTTTCGGTTTGTTATGGAAATGGGGGTGACGACTTGTGTCGCAGAGCTGGCAAATGATCAGTTTTGTAGCTGAAAACCTTCTTCCTAGCATGCTGTTACACTTGCCTACTGATATAGTAATAATTCACTAATGGAATTAGCTCTTGAGGAAAAGGTTAACTGAAATTATTTTCCTGTTTCAATATGAAAAAACTGACATCACAACTTATGCATACAGTATTATTGAAAAAAAGAATCACACAGAGAACAAACATTGAGGCCACATTTCTGCAGCTCATACAGAGAGAAAACACTCACTGTGTAACTTCTTTTGCCAGCCGGGTGCGCAGCTTGTCACTCCTGACTATTGCCAGATCCCCACCGCGGTTCCAACACTGTTTTCGACCATCAGTCCAGTTCAGCTCCCCTGGAAGGATCTGGAAACAGCTTGAGGACTCAGCATCGTACACCTCATCCTCCAGACAGTAATGAGAGGCTGAAGAGAACAGGAACATGAATGTTATTTCTCAGATAATTTGAAGTTACTTTTTATGGAAATACACAGTACAGCTTTGATAGCATAAAAAACATGGTTATTATAAACACTTAAAGTACTGAATTAGTCCTACATTACATATACTGTGTAAAACATTCTGAATCCACACTTGGGAATGTCAATAACTTACATATCATTGCAAATCAGTGTGTTCATAAATTACTGTTCAAATAAGATTTCAGGTGTGAATGTGAGTGTGAACAGTTGTCTGTCTCTATGTGTTAGTGATAGATTGCCGACTTGTCCAGGGTGAACCCCGCCTCTCGCCCTATGACAGCTGGGATAGGCTCCAGTCCCCCCTGCGACCCTGAACTGAATAATGGATGGATGGATGGACCTCAAATATTTAGTGCAGAACAGGCATTAATGTGAACTTTTCTCAAATGCTACAAAAACTTCTACAAAAAGGCTTTAAAAACTATTTTGTATTCAGAGTTTCTAAAAGCCTGAGACAAACAGGCAACAAACGTAGGCACAAAAGACGTTGGTATATGGGTGCAAAGCAAAGGACGATAAAAAAAAAGGGGGGGGGGGGGGGGGGGGACAAAAGC
>VUQI01035257.1:4674-20482 GCA_015106735.1 Paratilapia polleni
TTTTTTGGTTGCTGTGATGACACTAGCAACAAAAAAAAAAAGACAAAAGGAAAAATAAATCCTGATACCCTCTATTGTAGACATTTAGAGATCTATTGCAGGATCTTGGACTAGCTTGAACTTTCAAAAACGATGCTAAAGTGGTACCCAGTATATTAAAGTACATCAGAGAAGTATACACAAGAAGAGACTAGCAGACTACAGACCATGGAATGTCAATGAAATGATTTGGGCTTTTAGCAACGACAGGCAAAATAACTGCTGATGATGTGAAGTGGGCAGGGCACAAGTTAAACCAATCACAATTCTTACACAAGAGATCGACTCAACTGTCAATGGGAGTGAAGAATTTACTTGATTGACCTACGGCAGGGTAGGAAATACATAATCAGAAATTACAAATAAAGTGGGCTATGTGGTCCCTGTACAACCATAGTGACAGCTTGGTTCGCATTGCAGTCAGATTCCATCCCGGTGGGTGTTGGACTCTGCCAGGGCTACCTTTTCTCACATTTCATAACTTTTATGGACATAATTTCTAGGCACAACCAAGTGGCGGAAGGTCTCTGCTTTGGTGGCCTCAGGATCTCCTCTTTGCTTTTTTCTCTGATGTGGTTCTTTTGGCTTCACCAGGCGGTGACCTCCAGCTTGCATAAAAGCTGTTTGCAACCAAGTGTGAAGTGGCAGGAATGAGAATTAGCACCTCCAAGTCCATTGTTCTCATCCAGAAAAGGATAGAGTGCCCACTCAGGGTCAGGGACGAGTTGCTGCCCCAAGTGGAGGAGTTTAAGTGTTTTGGGGTCTTGTTCAAGAGTGAAGGAAGAAGGGAAATTGACAAACAGATTGGTGCAGCATGGATGCAGTACCAATCTGTTGTGGTGAAGAGACAGCTGAGTCTGAAAGCTGAGGTGTTGATTTACTGGTCAATCTATGCTCCTACCCTCACCTATGGAGACAAGCTCTGGGTAGTCACCGAAGATTGTGGATACAAGCGGTGGAAATGAGCTTCATCCGAAGGGTGGCTGGGCTCTCCCTCTGGGGTGGCTGGGGTTCAGAGTACAGCCTCTCTGAACCCTCCTCAAATGAAAGGAGCCAGTTGAGGTGGTTTGGGCATCTGACTAGGATGCCTCCTGGGTGCCTGGAACAAAGCCCCGGGGAAGACCCATGACACAATCATGTCTCTCTGCCGGCTTGGGATTGCCTTGGTGTCCCCCAGAACAGCTGGAAGAAGTGGCTGGAGAGAAGGAGGTCTGGGCATCTCTGCTTAGACTGCTGACCTCACAACCCAGATAAGTGGCAGAAAATGGATGAATGGATGACAAACACAGGATTTATACAGCAGCAGTTTTAACTTTTATTTGTCATTATTCCTATTATTAAAAATATGAATGTAAGAAGAAGAAAACAGATTAAAAGTAGCCACTTCAGACTTTCAGAACCATGGAAACATGGGAACAGTGAAGAGAGAGAGTCTGTTTATTTCAGTAATCACCGTAGTACACTTATCGTTAAAAGAGAACCATTTCCAGACTGTAGACAATTTCACAAGAATCGGGTCAGGATAATTTCCACAATTGTGATTTCTCACATGTAGCACACAGCAGGAAATAGCAGATACCTGTATATATAAATAGCAGACGCTCCCACACTGCAGGAAATTCTACATGTTCTAGGCCTATCTGAAATTCTTGCAAAATGGTTTAAATGACACACTGACAGGTAAGCACACATAAGATTATGACATAAGTTGCTTTCACACATGAACTTCAGACAGTTTCAGGAGAATCAGATGAGTTTATTTTCCAGTTTTCCTTTCTCACAACAACATGTTCACACTACAGGAAATACTTACATGACACTCACTGGCTAGCGATAATTTTTCTAATGATCCATGCTGATGAAGATACAGAAAAATTGAAATCCATCATGGTAAGACTCCCAATAATTTCACAGATTATGTTTTTAGGGAATTTCGTGTCTCATTAAGAGGAGCTACGCTCCCCCTGACTCCTGTGTAGTTCACACCCTGTCTGCAGTGAACTTTGTTTGACATGCACTGCTGAATTAAGTTGGTCCTTGGAGCAAGATAATATTGAAATAAAACTGCTGTTGTATTCCTGTTGCAAATCCTTTAACAAATTACAAAGTAAAAGTAAAAAAACAAATGATGAATGTGACGGTTTGCAGACCCTAGATTTAGGAACGGGAGGTTTGAGAAAATCCTCAGATCTTATATTAAGCCATTTTCATAGGGGCTATTAATGTTGCAAAGTAGTTTCAGCTGTGGTGTGCAGGTAGATGGGTAAATTGGCCACCGACTATGTTCAGTTGAGGATCCATTATGGGTGAAATGTAAAAGAATAATAGAAATAATAACAGATATATTTGTCCTTACATACTGTATACTGCACCTCACCATTTTTGGAAAAGTGTTTCCAAAGCTTTGTCCAGAGTGCTGACGCTGAAAACTGATAATCACCACTGTTCAGCAGAATGAGAAGATATAATAGCAGTATAAAGCATATATACCTACCAGGCAGACATCTGCTAAAAGTGTTTCATTTGACACTGTGATGACTTTTTAATTGTGCCTGAGAGGAAACCAATGAAATGTCATCCCCTACCAAACAATAAAGTTATCTATTACACTCTCTATCAAGCTCTGGGGTTGCAGTTGTAGATATTGGGAATGTTTCTGGACTCTTTCCTACATTTCCTCCTGTCTCTCCCGGACAACTTATTCTTCTACAGCACATACACTCAGGTACAGCAGAAAGAAAGGACTGTGCATTCTTTGACACATAAAAACTGAAAACTTAAATACCTTAGCTGCAACAATTAACATGCTGTATGTATTTGTATATAAGGTTTAACTAATCACATTGTAAAGCATAGCTGACGATAATTTGCTTTCAGCATCACCTGAACTTACATGAAGTACCTAATTTTAGACAGACTAATACCAGTGAAAGGATGAAAATGGCTATAAAATCCACTCGCATAAGAAAATGCTTAAATAGAATTAGGTAGGTTAATATTTTAATGTGTGCATGTTAGCTTCAAACACACCTACCTTCATCAATTGTCCACATTTAATCATTCATTCAACTAGTTTACAGGAAAAAAAAAATTATCCTTAAATAAAGTTTAAGGATGTTAACAGCTGCATGAAGGGTGAAGGAGGTCAAGGTAATAGAAGTTTAAGTTTTGGTCACATTGGTGGAAGAATTAATTAAAGATAGACCTTTTAAGGCTTTAAGAGTTAACTGGCAGTCACTGATTGAATAAAAGCACCCTCAAGTGTTCTGTCTCACAATCACTAAAGAAGAACTATTGATTTGAGAACATTTGCAAGTAAACATGGTTTAAATATCAGTGTGCGAAATTAGTGTTGCAGTTTAAAGATTAACATTTCTGAAGCTTTTTTTTCTAGATTTCCAGTGGTTCAACTGGTCTTTTTCTGAGCCAGAACACCATGACATCCCAATTTGGGATGATGTAGCAACTGGCACATCACCCATTGGTTAGTGACGTTTCCATCATTTCATTTCCATCTTAGTGCTGAAGCCAGACAGGACGAGTCTGGGTGGATCTTACTCTGAAACTGAGGGACACTGCATGCTCACTGGCAAATGATTGTCAAGTTGTAGCCAATCTGTGTACTCCTTTCTGACTCTAATAGCAACCAAAGTTTAAAGATGTTCTTCATGGTGTACAGAGGGGCCAAAAAGGGAAGCCACCTGCAGTTTCTGTGGCCACTTGTAGCTGCGGGAGAGTCAATCCCCGCAGACTGCCATGCTAAAATGCCCAACTTAACAGCATTACAGAGCCTGTTCACAGCACGATAAAATAAACAAAGGGACATGGCCATGATTCACAGGTGTCCCAAGACAGGCAGCTGTAGCCTTGGCTGTCTGCTAGGCCTCACCTTTGCTTCACTGACTCACTGAACTGTCTTTACTATATTTGTACTGTTGGGCTTTTTAAAACATTCACTAAGATTATCTAAGAACTAATATGGCCTACTGCATGGTACAAAACTAGAAATTTGTGCTTCAGTTTAAGTGAGTGAAATTCCAAAGGGTCTTTCAACTAAACAATCATATCATAGTGCATCTACTTTAAAGACTGACATTAGGAGGCAGATGGGACAAAACCTCAATTGACTTTAAACCAGGAGACAGTTAAATTCTGGTTTAGGATAAATATTTGGTTTCACTTGCTGTACAATACTTTTAATGTGAAATTTTCTGAAATAAAAAAGTATTTATTACATAAGGTTGCAGTTAAAATGATATTTTTTGAGACACTAAGTCAAATTATGTAACCACATTTTTTTTCTTTTTTTAATACACTGAAATTCCATATGTTATAACAACTTACTTATACTATATAATATAGGTGACATGGACTGTGACTTATATACTTTTTGCTCTTTTTTATGGGCTTTTATTCTCACTGATCTCTCATCCACACAGATGATTATATATTTACACTGTTCTGGGATCAGAAGCAAAATGTTACAACATCTTGTTGCGTCTTCTGTATAATTATGTGTAATATAATCACTAGGGCTGTTCTTTTTCTAAAACTTGAAAAAGGGTAGAAGTAGCTAATATCAGAGTTGCTTCTGCTGCCAATAGCTAATCCAAGACACTGAGAGACACACACTGGTGTGCTTCACTGGCCTCTAAATGGTGCATTTACACATGGGAGGAGTAAAGATTGCATTATAAGAGCTGGCTTGGAGAGATGGCTGCACAAATATATATATATATATATATATATATATAGCTAGACTAGGCCTCATTCTATCTGATGTTTCTTTGATGCATTCACAACTTTTGATATCTGATAGTGTAGTTGCCTAAGAAGCATGAGTGCACACACTGTAAATGGGTTCTATATTCTCTTTAAGGGCAAAATAAACAAACACCTCCCTGTATGTGCTTGTTAACTAAATGTAAAAGCACATCTTGCAAAGTGCACCAAACACTAATAACTTCAGCTCTATCCAACCCAGCCATTTTGCATAAATTATTTCATTTAATTGACTTGTCAATAAGAGACCCTGTGTAAATAGATTGATGTGTCACTTTGATATCCACAGCAAGGGCTCAATAATTTTTGGAGGCACCCAATCTTTGGTTAAATAAATGTATTCATGTTCAAGCACAAAAAGCACTTTATTGTGTCTCAGTTTGAACACTTCCCATAGTATACTTCCACTGTCTATACTATGTATTGTCTCTAATCAAACATTGCAAGTTGAGCATTTACCTGCAATGATAATTGCAGCATGTGTGATCATGATTGCCAATACTAGCTGCCAAATTTTGCTGACCTTTCCAACTTGCCAAGTCAATTTAAAATGGATAAACAACAAACACCACAGAGCATGTAGTGGTAATGCCCAACAAAAAAAAAACTACAGCCGTTAGCTATAGGTGCTATTGGCATCTGTTTAAGTATTGAAGTACAAAATTCAAGAAACAGCAAATTTATTTTGTTTGCAAATCCAGAGTTCATGGGAGCAAACACCTAAAAGCAGTCAATGACAAGGCATTTAGTGCACATCAGTGAAATCAGTTCATCCCACATATACTTCAGACCAGGTGTACGCATGATTTTCAAGCTGTAAGTGAAATTATAAGGTGAAGATGAAAAATAAAGTAGTAGTAAGTAGTCCAAAACCAATGTGAGAGACGTGCCTAGTCAAAAACCACTGGTTTCTTTCCTAAGTGTTAATGTTTTGGCCACCGCCATGTTGTTTTTTTGGAGCCAGTGGTGACCATATTTAGACTACAGGGTGGAATGCTAAGTTATCAGCTAACATTAACAAGCTTGGTTAACAAGCAGTTGTATTGGTGTTATATAGGCATATACCTGCTAATTATGGCTAAGTAACAGACTAAAAAAATACTACCATTTGTTGGATGATCTGTACCACATAGCAGGTCATAGTAGTTGTTAGATAATTATTATTAGATAATTCCATAAAAATGCTCCAAAAGGCACCAAGAGCACAAACATGGCCCAGTGGTCTAGTTCAATGAATTGAATTAGTGGATGTAAACCCTAGCAGACACTGATAGGCTTCAGCTGCCTGTGTTATTACACTTGTCAAAGGAACAACGCCCCAACTTTACACCTCAGCAGTATCCATGTGTATGAGTTTTTAAAAAACTTACATCTCATACAGTTGTTACGAAGGAGGAAACTATAGACAGACTGTAATGCAGGGGTTCCATCACCTTAAACTATTTTTTTTACTAGTTTATGGATGATTGACACAGAAAGCTAAATAAAAAAAGGCGCACACATTTCTTGTTTATTGATTCTTTATTGAGTTTAACTATTATTTTGAGAGGATTATTTAAATGACTGTGTCAAAAGGAAAGCCTTAATCAAAACTGTTCACATCTTATAATTATTTGTCTTGTGAAACTCAATTCTGTGTTCCATAGTTATTGAAAGTGTGTTAATGTTAGCAGCACTCACCTTTGCCTGATTCTCTCCTCAGCACGATGTTGAGCAGCAAAGGAGCAGAAGGAGCTCAATCACCTGCTTATGAGTCCTAGGGGCAAACCAAAGTGCCAGGTTAGGGGAGTTTAGTCAAAGTATTTCTAATATATGTAATTGATTAAAGCATATGTGTCATTGAATTATTTATAGAAATTTGTATATATTTAAATATTCCTTCTTTGTGTTATATTTTGGATTGGTGTTGGCTTATGTGGGTATTTAGCTTTTCATTTGGTTTTGTTATGCCCAGACTTAGGCCATTCCAGATACTCACCTGGAGCAGGTAGAGTATAAAAAGAAGCCAGTTGCTTTCAGAGGGGTTGGTTGGTGTGTGTTGGTGTGATTGTGAACTGTCTCCTCTATATAGTAGTGATGGCAGAAATGGAATGTTCGAGAGATCGAATCATTTGGAACAATCAATTCGGAAAAAGATTTGATCTTTTGGAACCTTCGAAACATCTCACCACAGCGACATCTGGTGGCCAAATAAATGTGTGATTTTATAATGTTACACTCAATAAATAGTGGAATGTTTTCTTGTGTTGTGTGTCTTTTTGTCTTTTGTTACTTTTTGTGTTGTTTTATAGTATTATTTGTATGGAAGGATATTTTAATCAGTCAGTGTTTGTAGGGGGCGCTTCTGTACATGTAAGTATTTTTATTCAGAAAAACAATCTGTTCAACAGTGCTAGGACTGAGACGGTTTCTTCTCTTGCTTAAAATCACTCCTGCTTTGGAAAATATTCTCTCACAAGGTACTGATATGGCTGGGATGGAGAGATATGTCTTGGCCAGGGAATATAGCAGCATGTTGGGTCCATATATAATGTATGTATTTTCATTTTGTGTAATTGTGGTATTTCATTTATTTCATTTGGAAACGAGATAACGAGATCACCGCATATTCACTTGTGTTTCATTGAATTTCAGTTCTGAAGCGGGGCACACCAACTGTGACGTTTCAGAACAATTGGTGATGTAATGAAACGAGATATGAAACAGTCACGTGACATCCTCCTCTTGCTACAGACCTCAGAAACAATGCTTTGAATCAAAAGTTCTACATAGGTTTCCTTACGTACTGAAACACTGTTTCAATTTTGCCATCACTACTATATAGGCTGCGCCCTCACCTAAACCACATTGTTTAAAGTGAAGTGGAATATTTCTTGATGCATGCTACGCGTGAGAAATGACCACCATGCAAGAATAGTCCAGCCTGATTCTCGTGTAAAAATAGCTTACGTGGCTGCGGCAGCTAGATTTGTGGAATGTTTACAAGGACAAGGAGGTAACAAGGTTCTTCAAGGTGTTATTGTTGGGAGGCTCAGATGAGCATAGGAATTAAAGAAAAGCTTTCAGAGTAATATGGTAACAGCAGACTTTCAGGCACCAGTGCTAATATGGATTGCAATGAACGTAATAAGCAGTAAAAACACTGCAGGCCCCAACTGGCAGAGTGTGGACATTACATAGATATACAGTATATGGTTTTTGAGGAGTGTACCTTTTCTAAGCAGTTCTGCTTCACCTCTTTTAGTGTCAGCTCCACATATTTTCTTTGCAATATCTACAACCTAGCACGCAAGTATCCATGGGTACTGTTTGTTTGACAAAGTATGTATATTGCTGATTATTTTTTAGCTCCATTTCAATGCACTGCGAGAGAATAGTCCTTTTTTGTTTTTACCTTGATTTATCTGATGACTAAAATCAGCTTTGCTTAAGAAAAATCACAATGCCATAGTCAGGTCTTGAGGTAATAACACAAACACAAAAAACAACAACAACAAAAAAAAGATTTGAAATGTTGAAGGAGTGTGGAGACTTTGGGTAACCATTCCTTAACAGCCCTGAGCTCTTCTAGCTCCATAATCCAGTGTGTGTGAAAGCTTTGGATCATCAATTTCCTCTCACTTTAGCTGGAAATGTGTTGATAAATAATTCAACCGAGAGAAAATGATGAATAATATAGGAGTCCAAATATTATAACATTTATTATTGTGTCCTGTATGAGGTGGGTGGTGGGCTGGGGCTACGTGGGGGTAGTGAAAACATCAGCCACACTTGGTGGCTTTTGGTACTTCCTCAGCTGTCTTTCGTATGTTAGAGTAGCTCATCTTTTTGTACCAGCTCACCTCCAGGAAGCGAATTTGTGTTTTTCAGCCAGTCTGTTCTGCAAAGTCAGTCCCTCTATCTCTATCACTGGGTGTCTCTCCTCCAGCCACCACTGCAGACAATAAACAGCCCCACCTCCTCCGTAACCCTTTCCAATTAAATCTCTTCCATTTGTCGACTTGGAGATGCCACCTTTAAGTGAATTATAGTGGAAAATGGAGACGGATAAGAGGGGAGGGTTGGAGAGGAAGCTGCTTTGTGCCATGCGTGAACGTAAGACAATGCACCTCTCTGCATTGAAAGGAACAAGAATTGATAGATGGATATAAGGAGAAACAATGCAGGAGATAGACAGAGAGAGAGAGGAAAGAGAAGGAGAGTGATGCATGACCCCCAATTTCTCAAGGCTTTGTAATAAAAGGCTGCGGTGTGGTGCTCTCAGTCTCTGTCACATTAAAAGTAAATAAGACTAATAGCATGATGCTGAAAACTCCACAGGGCTGGACTGCCCCAAAATGAAATGTGTGTGTGTGTGTGTGTGTTTGTGTGTGTTTATACTTTGCCTGGTTATATTGCTCTACAATGCATCCTGCCCAAACAGCACCAGCCTCATTATGGATTCATGTGCTGGTAGGATTATGAACCACTCGAACGTCCTCCCTGTGATGGCCACTGAAGTCTGGGACATTTAGGATTTTAGGGGAATTGGCAAAACCGTGACGCAGTTTCATCAGCTTGGACTGCTGGTGGGGAAAACTTTTTGAATTATGATGTGACTAATTTATCAGAAGAAGCTCCTTGTGCAAGTGTCAGGTGAACAGCCTGACTGAGATTGTCCTCGCCAGAAAAAGGACAGCATTGGTTGCTTGTACTTTGTGTCTTTTTCACCTGTTTGTAAGGTACATGTTGCCAAGAACTGTGTCACACCCTCTGTAATCAATTCATTTTTTAACTGTATTTTTTATTTCAGTTTTAACACCTATACAATCACATGTACAATTCTGCTTCTTGGTTTTCACTTTTTAGCTAAAACTACAGGGTTTATAATTTCTAAGTGAAATTAAACAAAACAGATAAGAAAATGTGACGATTGGAAGAAGAAAAAAGACGTGGAGAAAGAAAAAAACACTGGTGTGTGTGTATGCATGAGACAGCGAGTTAAGATGACATTGTAAGACACAGGTACAAGATTTCATTAAAAAGTTCTGAGAAAAGGTACATAAATATCAAAAACTTCACTTGATTTAAATTTGGCTCAAGATTATCACAGGGATTTCACAGACATCAAACTTGCACAGAGAGCAAACATTGACTTCTGTTTCAAACTGACCTGAATTTCATGTAGAGGATCATTGCTGGTAAGACCTGGGTCTTCAGATATGACCGAGCAGTTGGAGGTCAGGTTATCTTTGAGGCACAAGTGCAAGGGAACTTAGCATGATTTCCACTGAAAAATCTTAACTTAGCTTTGAAAATAGTCTAGCGGTAAATGGGAATATGATCTTGAATGGAAGATCTGCCAAATATAAATCAGGTAAGGCCCCAGTCACACAGGCCTAGAGACCCGTTGACAAGATTGCTGCCAGTCACTGTGAAATCAATTGCTAAAGCCTCAGTCATGCAGGCCTAGCAACCGGTCAGTGACTCCCTGGCAACCACAGGTCATTGGTAAAAATGTGTTCTCCCTGACTGGTTAAGGGGGATATGGCTTGCTGTCGCTAGGTGCAATTGGTTGCAGAGTTATATGGTGCTGCACCGAAAACCACCTTGCGTTTGCTTTGGTTGCTACCAGACTGCCATGATCGCCTTTAGTTTACATGGAAGATGTTGACTTGTCTGGGCCTTTTGAAACATACTGGTTTCAGCAGTAAGGCGCAATTTTTAAACTGAAGCGAACATTCTTTGTTTCCAGTTTGCAGAGCACGTTTCACTACTGCTCAATTAAATTCAATTCATTTCAATTTTATTTATATAGCACTAAATCACAACAACAGTCACCTCAAGGCGCTTTATATTGTGGGGTAAAGACCCTACAATATTAAAGAGAAAACCCCAACAGTCAGATGACCCCCTATGAGCAAGCACTTGGCGACAGTGGGAAGGAAAAACTCCCTTTTAACAGGAAGAAACCTCTGGCAGAACCAGGCTCAGGGAGGGGCAGCCATCTGCTGCAAGTGGTTGGGGGTGAGGGGGAAACAGAAGAGAGCTCAGTGGTTAGTTGACAAGTGTTTCCAGACAAGTTGGGGTCTGGAAACTACGGACAACTGTGGCAATCTGTTAGCAAGCAAAGCAATCGCAAGGAGGTTTTTGGTGCAGCACCCTCTTTCTGACCTATTTAGCCAGCAACCTCCAGCAACCACTTGCCAACTGGTTGGGAAATACACATTTTTTCCCTATCAGCTGGAGGTTTCCAGGAGTTGCTGACAGGTCTCTAGGCCTGCATGTGTATCCTAAGGTTTTTGACTTTTATAGACTCATTCCTGGGACTTATTATCACATCTTGTACATGTATCATTCTGAATGTCTTCATTAATTCAAATCATTTTGCTGACATCTGTGGGAGAATTTGAAAAAGCTAAAGATGACGGTTGTCCATTCAACCGGTGAAATGGGGAACATAGCCAATCGTCTTGTTGCACTGTCAAATGCACAAAGTAGAGGTTCACAACTGTTTCAGAAGCAATAATGTTGAGAAGCTGTCCTCAAGCAGGAACAGAAGTATAACTTGTGGGGTAAAGTCACCACTATTTTTTTATTGGATTTGACTGGTGATCCTAGTATGTGGTTTTTTCTCTTTAGGTCTTCAAAATTACACACCTGAATTTGGCCAAGATGGCTGTTGATTTGCAAGGCCTGCTTCTAGAAGGACTTCCTTATCTTGATTCTCTGTTTCTATCAATCGGTGTGAGTGCTAGCACTACCCAGTTCTTTATGTTGTTCTAAGAAGGTTGTTAAGTGTTTAAATCCCTCTTTTAGCCATTCGGATGATTTAGAGCTGCCATCTTTATGTCTAAACTAACTGGCATTATTATTACCACCAGGTCTTTTATTACTGTATTTTGCAATTCTGGTGGTATTCTCTCCAAGGTGTGCTGTCATAACAGCACAGAAGCTGTTTTTCAGCTCCTGTGGTTGGGTATAATCAGTGTCAAACTGTACACATGTCGCTTTTTCATTGCCTTCAAATGTGGAAAACCGGAACAGAAACATATTCCCCATGTTAGCTTTGGATAAAATTAAGATCTGTCAATGCTCCCACCAGCTGTTGATGCAACATTTTTTTATTGTAAAACATTCCAATAATGAACTTCACTGGAGATGGAAAAAAGACCAATATGTGAGTGCTAATCAACCAAGATAAGTTTTCTGTGAAATTTATTATCCACAGTTTCACCCAACAACCACTAATGGTGCTCATGGATGTATTCAAATAACTTTAATATTTGTTCCTCTATATTTGGCAGAAGCCTACAAGAAGTATGAGTAAAAGTGTCAATCATTCGTATTGTGCTGCATGTGTAATTAATGAAGACAGCAGGATCTTTCATTTATTGCATATTCATACAGTATACTAATATCATAAGCTGTACTTGCTTATGATAAATGGTATTATTAGTGTTGGTTTGATTAAAGAACGAGCAGTTTTATTACAGCTAGCTTTCATTCACAGTGAGTGTCATCATTAGCAAAAGGAAGTGACAGTAACATTCATCATTTTTTGAGCAGCCTCAGAAAAGAAGAAAAGTAAGTTAAGAGAGAAAATCAGAGCCAGTAAGATACATAAGTAGTAAGAGATTAGTGAATGTCTCTTTATCTATTAGTCATTTCCAGTGAGGTCAAAAATGGTTGGTTTCTGAACATCATGGCAACTCTTGTTTACTGATATTTTTTTCATGTTCACTTGTGTGATGGAGAGAGACCTGGAGGTGGACAAGAAAATGTCAGTTATGGTTGAATTACAACATTACAAGAGTGTAATCCTAATGTACAGACTTCTGTTAGTTTCCATATGTAACCGCTCTCTTTCTACCTGTTAGTTTACTATTAATATTTCTTTAATGTTCACTCTGCAATGTTCATCCACTGGATAGTGAAACAGTTTCCTTAATTTTGGACTTTCATGGTCTCTGTTTTAGTAGAGGTCAGAACTGTCAACTCCCTTTGCAGTCTTATGGTGTGTTCAGGCCAAACATGAAACAATGTTTCATCAAGAGTACCGTCACCGGAGTGTTTTTAGATAGTTTTGTAACCCACAAATATTTACCCCAATTCAACCAAAGTTCTGCTGTCTCAAAGTACAACCAAAAGAATTAAGTAACTAACATTTTCATTACTTTAACATTGCCTGGTGCAAATCTGATCATTTTACTTCTTTGCATAGACATTTTCTATAATCACGCCATGTGAAATCTTTGCATCTGATTTGAAAACAGTTACAGTTTCACTGTTATAAATGGTGGTGTGACTAAGCCCTTTGGGAGGAGCTTGGGGTGCATTCAGCCCATCCAACACTAATGTTGGTAATTGTGGTTCATGGCTCCTACAGCCAAGATCTTTCATTGTCCAAGTACTTTTATTTGCCCAAACCCATGCAAATCTCAACTTTAGAGGAGGCTAATGAGAAAAAAGTAATGAGAATCACATTTTTAAGTTATCCAGTGTGTTTTAGAAGGCACTGACAAAGACATGGGTTCAAATCCCAAGTCCCATAACAATAAACTTTTCCTAACCTTTGCCAAGTTACCTTAGCAAGAGCTTAATTATTGAAACACAGTCCTTTGATTTGTATTATATAGGATTGTACTAGTTTTAACTTGGGTTTTTCCTTTGAGCTTCATTTTCTGATTGAGGCCTGGCTGAGTGACAGTGTAATCACCCTGCAATGTGCACAAATGCTGTAACTAATTGGACTCATGGGACTTAAGGAAGTGGGCTGATTTGGAAGATGGGTTTGAATGAATTGTTGGCATAGTCTGTTTTTTTCTTTTATTCTTTTCTTTCCCTTGTCAGTGGCAGTTGAGTTCTGTGCCGGTGAATGTTGAGTTTGTTGAGGTTAATTAAGAAAGGTTTTGACAGTGGTGGCTTGCTGACTATGGGCAGTGTGATATGCAACACTTAGTTTAGCAATATTGTTCTTGCACTCATCCTTTTTGTATGAAACTGCAGATACATAATAAACTTTCATTACAGCAGTGCACCTCGCTATGGTATGATGCTGCTTCCTTCTTCACCATCACTGTCAGACAATGAAATACATAGAAAGATTAAGTATTTTAGCCCTAGAATGTGATGTATCGAATCTCAATGTGTGATTTTATTTCCAACCACAAATATATATACCCAACTGTCACAATTTAAAAGATGGAGAAAAATGTGGTGCGTGCATGAACTAATGATTATAGATGTTTGTACTTATTGATTTATCAACCTTATTATGACAAGTAAAATCTGATATGTCAGGACACTCACCATGCAGTTTTCTGTGGCATTCTCAAAATGAGGTCTTGTTCTGCTTCCCTTAGCAAGCTCAGATCAGTAAAATCAAATGCTAAATGTCATGTACTGTTGTTGAAAAAGTTGGAAATCATTTGGAGTCACTCACTGTTAACTTTTAAAGAGTGAAGATCCTCAAACCTTAAATCGCCCATTTTACTTGATGGCCCAATTTTGCTCACCTTATGCACAAGGTGTGCTTTGGCACCTGCACCCTGACACGCCAGGTTATGGCAGCAGTGACACGGATCTGTCACTCTAACATCATAATTTGTTAATTTGTAAGGTTACTGTTGTGAAGGGACATGTTTAAACCCAAAGCACAAGCTCTTCCTAAACCTGACCAAGTAGTTTTCAGTACCTAAATCATAACCAGCAAGTGAAATCAAAATTAAAAAGTGAGTGAAAAGTAAAACGAATCAGCAAGTGATAAAAAAGAATGAGAGATGCAGAAAATCAGAGAAGTGTAACTGTAATTCTTGCTTCATTGTTTTTTCCTGCTGGCTTCAAGCAAATTTATCATGGTTTCACTGTTGTATTGGTCTTTTTATGGTAATATAATCGCAAAACTAAAGGTAATAAAATCTTGTAAACTATTTTTTAACCTTATGTAAAGCATTTTAGTTTGATTCTTTCAACTGCAACAGAATTCAATCTAAAATGGTTTTAGTAATTGTCTTGCGTTTGCCTGTATTTATTTATTTTTAACCCTAACCTTAGTTAGACAAACAGTACTTTCTTTAAACAGTTGTAAATAGTTTTTAATGTATGTCAGTTAAGTTTTGCCCCCTGATTACCAAGTTTTGGGAAAACAGCTTTTTTTTTTTTTTTAAATAAACAACTATTCTGCTAGCATAGGGTTAGGGTTAGGATCATCACCAATGATGGTTTAGACCCCAGAGGGTTAATCCCACATATTTTATTTATTTATATTTTTATGATTACAGTTTGTTCTTCCTATGAAATAAAACTGATGAGACTCTAGACTTGTCAGTGTTTATGATTGGTTATCAGGTACAAAAAAAACCCCAGAGGCCTGTACTACCAAGCAAGTTCAACATACCCTGGGTATCTTTCCATAATCTAGATTCACTTACCCTAACATCAGCAATCCGGATAAACGGTAACACGAAGCTGGTTATCAACTCGCTAAATAAACCCAGGGTTTCCCCCACGCATTCACATGAAAGGGGTGATCCACCTTCATAGTACAGAAAATCCCAGTTTAGTTGAATGTGCTACTAGCTAGATTCAGAAAACCTTGGTTCACTTATAAAGTTGATAACCACTGTTGTGCAACTACATACTGTAG
The DNA here is from genome assembly GCA_015106735.1 of Paratilapia polleni. Taxonomy (NCBI): domain Eukaryota; kingdom Metazoa; phylum Chordata; class Actinopteri; order Cichliformes; family Cichlidae; genus Paratilapia; species Paratilapia polleni. The sequence goes on from VUQI01035257.1 coordinate 20,123, forward strand.
AGCGCCATTGCAAGTGTTTGGTTTAGTGCAGCCAAAAAGATATCTTGGGTATGCTGAACTTTCTTCTTAGTATAGGCTGCTATAGGTGTTTACATGCATATACAGCTCCGGAAAAAATTAAGAGACCACTCCAAAATTATCAGTTTCTCTGATTTTGCTATTTATAGGTATATGTTTGAGTAAAATGAACATTTTTGTTTTATTCTATAAACTGCTGACAACATAACTCCCAAATTCTAAATAAAAATATTTTCATTTAGAGCATTTATTTGCAGAAAATGAAAAATGGTCAAAATACCAAAAAAGGTCCAGTGTTTTCAGACCTCAAATAATGCAAAAAACCAAGTTCATATTCATTTT
>VUQI01035257.1:20502-30946 GCA_015106735.1 Paratilapia polleni
AAGTTGATAACCACTGTTGTGCAACTACATACTGTACAGCGCCATTGCAAGTGTTTGGTTTAGTGCAGCCAAAAAGATATCCTGGGTATGTTGAACTTTCTTCTTAGTACAGGCTGCTGTATGTGTTTACATGCATATACAGTATGTGTGTGAGTGTGTGTCTCTCAGGGCAGATGGGGCAGTTCTCTTTTTGAGTTTAGAAGTGTTGTTTGCTAGTTTGCTAACTAATCTTAAAATGATAAAGCTTCGATAACTCAGTTGAGAATTACACGATAAAGTTTTTTTTTAATATGCAGAAATGGAAAAATAAATGTAGCATTGCTCAAAAAAAAAATTAAAAAAAAAAATTAAAAGACGGAAGCTACAAATTGGTGCAGAAAATATACCAGACTGCAGGAAATGAAGTGTCTGGTGGTCAAAACTTAGTGCATCATGACTCGCCATCCCCCTTTCTTTTATCCAAGCACAGAATTTTTTCTTGATTTAAGGCCTGGTGTGTGTGTGTGTGTGTGTGTGTGTGTGTCCACAAAGCTGGGGCTAACGAGTTCCCTTCTGAGTGGTATTTATTATTTCACAAACAGTCAGATCACAGTACTGACACCAAGAGCCATAAACAACCATGGAGCAACACTGCAAGACTCAGCCATAGCTGTATTATATTTGAGTGGCACCACAAAATGTAAGGCAGAGAAATAATTTAGATCTGCTTTGTCTGCTATATTAATATTATTTAGCCACACCTGGACTGGCCATCTGGACTATAGCAGTGGAGTTTTCCATAGGGAACGGTAAGGCTGTAAGCATTAAGTTCAGAGACATCAATAGTACCAGGCTGATGGCTCACCCGTTCCTTCTCTGTGTGTATCTCATGCTGACATCTTAAATCAAAATCACATAAAACAAAGCCGAGTTGAATAAACACAAACTACAACTTTTTGATATAGTATTCACTAAAGCAAAAATGTAAAAACAAACAAGCAAACAAAAAGAAAAAATCGTTCATTGCTGAATCAAAAGTGTGAAAAAGTAATTGACCCCCTGGACTAAACAGTTAGTTAAGTCCCCTTCAGCAGCAACAGCTGCAGCTGAACACTTGCTGAACACATGAAACCTAGAGACCAGACATCTCTGTGGTGGAATTTTCCTTTTTTGGCAGAATGTGGCTGCATTAAATCTGCCACATTAGATTTTGTTAGGTCATCAAAGAGGTTTGTTCCAAACTTTGACCACTCCATTTTTTTTTCTTAGAGCTCATTAAGAGGACTCACTCTTTGGATCGCTGTCTTGCTTCCTGCCCATTCTTGTACGTTTTACTTGACCTTAACGTCTTAACATCCACCAGGTTATCAGATGACCTGTTTAGAGTAGGGCTAGGATTAGGTTTTCATTCACATCTTTACAGTTTTTGCCTATTTGCTTTATACCAATGGAAATCTTATGACAGAAGAAATGTAAGGCCAAATTCCTGAAAGAGATTTGATCTGAAAAAGAAAGATGTCGTTTCTATGCTTGTTTAATGTGACTAAAATAAACCAAATCCTATTCCTTCCTCTAAGTGGTGGTTACCTGGTGGATGTTACAAATTTAAACTCTCAGTCTCATGACTTGATGTTCTGATTTTCTGAGAGCAGAATTTCTGTTTACCTCAGTTATTACAAGCTACCTCAATACTGTATGTCATTTTTGTGGAATTCAGTTTGGTTTGCACCAGATGTAACATGACCTTGTCTTCAGTTCAGAGTTTAACTCATCAGTGCATAGAATGTTCTTCAAAAAATCTGAGGTTTCATCAAGGTTTGTGGTGGCAAAATTTGAATGAGCTCTAATGTTAGGAGTGGATTTCACCTTGCCACTTTCCTATGGATGACAAGTGCTAACCAGTGTCTTTCAAATACCATAATAATGAACACATATTTATTGCAGTGAATGTGATGTTCAGTTCCTTGGCTTTTCCTTGGGTCTTTCATGACTTAATAAGCTGAGCTACTGGAGAAATTTTAGAATCCTGCCACACTGGACAGGTTCATTATTGTTCCACATCTTCTCTAGTTGTAGATTATGTTACTTGCAGAGACCTGTGGAGTTTGATATTTCAATCACCTTGCCCCCCATCTCTACTGGAATCTCTTTTTTTGATTTTGGCAAAGTGTGCTACTGACAAGACCTTTTAGCAAGATATGTAAATGATGATTTGAGGCCATGCAACCAGTTATCAACTGAGTTTCGAGGGGCTTTTTTTGGATTGAGTAAATAAGGAAGTGATTACTTTCTCACTCTAGTCGAGCTAATTTTACTTTAATACATTACAATTACTATTTAAAAGTTGTATTTTGTGATCAGTCCACTTGCATTTATTTAGTCTTAGCCTTCATGAAGCTAAATAAGATATAATATTTTTCTTTTTTCTTGATGAGATCCAAAGAAAAAGAGAAGAACTCAAGAGAAAGTAGCAGCTGCTCAGTATTTTTTTTTACAGCACTAAAGCAGGTAAGAGTGACACTTTTGCACTGAATCAAATAAACCAATTAGCAAAGCCTGTGAACACATCATCTCACTTACTTTGTATGCCGTTTCCTTCTGAATGCCTACTACTGTGTATGCTTTGCTTGTGAGAACTTAGTGTAACAGCTTAGCAGTTAGTGGTGTGTCAGCTGTTTCACTTTCAGCAGCTCTTAGTCTTTGATGCTGTATGAGGGTTAGTGATTTTTAAAGACTGTCTCATGTTACTTGCGTAATCACGTGGTTGTTAGAAACAACCTGAAATTGTATGCATGCTTTAGATCTGTCTAATATACACTCACTGGTCATTTTATTAGGTACACATTGCTAGTACTAGGTTGGATACAGTTTTGCCCTCTGAACTGCCTTAATTCTTTGTGGCATAGATTCAGCAAGGTCTTGGAAACACTCCTCAGAGATTTTGGTGCATATTGACATGATAGCATCACACAGTTGCTGGTCTTAAAGAGATGGACATGTTCAGCAACAATACTCCGGTAGGCTGTGGTGTTTAAATGATGCTCAGTTGGTACTCAGAAGCCCAAAGTGTGCTAAGAAAATATCCCCCCCAGCATTACACCGCCACTGCCAGCCTGAACTGTTGATATGAGGCAGGATGGATCCATGCTTTCATGTTGTTTATGCCAAATTCTGACCCTACCATCAGAATGTCTCAGCAGAAATCAAGACTCATCAGACCAGGCAACATTTTTCCAATCTTCTAATGTCCAATTTTGGTGAGCATATGCAAATTGTAGCCTCGGTTTCCTGTCCTTAGCTGACAGGAGTGGCGCCCAGTGGGGACTTTTGCTGCTGTAGCCCATCTGCTTCAAGGTGTGTTGCGCATTCAGAGACGCTCTTCTGCATAACTTGGTTGTAATGAGAGATTATTTGACCACTCTGTTGCCTTCCTACCAGCTTGAAGCAATCTGGCCATTCTCCTCTGACCTCTGGCATCAACAAGGCATTTTCGTCCAGAGAACTGCCGCTCAGTGGATATTTTCTCTTTTTCAGAACATTCTCTGTAAATCCTAGAAATGGCTGTGTGGGAAAATCCCAGTAGATCAGCAGGTTTCTGAAATACTCAGACCAGCCCCTCTGGCACCAACAACCATTCTGATCCTCGGTTTGAACTTCAGTAGGTCATCTTGACCATGTCTACATGCCTAAATGCATGGAGTTGCTGCCATCTGATTGTCTGATTAGATGATTAGATTTGCGTTTACGAGCAGCTGAACAGATATGCCTAATAAAGTGGCCAGTGAGTGTATAAACCCAGTAACAAAGAGCTGACAGCTGATATACTGTACATCACTGCCTCCAAAGGGTTTTCAGATTTAGATGCTTATTACTACAGTTTGATTGTTAGTCCTTTGTATGGTTATATATATATATAATTTATATAATTTAAATTGTCAATTTTATTTATGTGACTTATTTATGTGTCTTGTCTTATCTTGTAGGAACATCTGAGGTTTTTAATGTCTCAGCTTCTTTTTCTAGGACAATGCCTGTATCTCTGAAGATACATCACTCAACAACATTGACCCAATGCAAAGTAGTTGATCAGCATTTTTCAGCATTGTATTGTGCAGTCATTGAGAAATTGTGTTGTTGGAGTTGCCCCAGTGCATGCTACAAGTGTAGGCCTGATGGTGTCACTAGAAATTTATCATAAGGACAAAGGAGATGAGAAATCTACATCTACCAAAATGGACGCGTTCCATTTCATGGCTTTTTAGCCATTCTCTTTGTTATAAACATCAAGCATTCCTTGGTCTCCTTTATTTGAAAACAGAAATTCTCAGTGCTTTCACCATCTCAGGCTGAATATCAAAAACCCCTGGTGTCCAGCCTCAATTATGGGCAAGCCTCCCCTGAGTCATTTGGTGAGTCTCCTACCATCCTGCTATCTTTATATCGGCGCCCCTCTAAAATGAGTTGCATTTTTTTACCCTGTTGTGTCTGTTAATCTGGGAACTCATCGGGTGTCTCACAGATAGTCAAGTAGGTTGTCGAAGTGGATCCTGCTAATCTGTACACTGATGGAGTATTGAAGTATTAATGTGTCTTGGACCCAGAGTTTTGAATTATTTGGACTTTGTATTCTTATTTATTATTAGGTGTTCTATTTGGTTCCTAGTTTGTTTATTGTTTAATTTGATTTTCATATTGCTTTGTATCTTGAGCCTTTAGTTCTTTGTTTCAGTTCCTGTTTATGCCCATTAGTATTATGCTTAGATTTGATTTTGTATAGTCTCTTTCCTCCTTGTGTCCTTCTGTGTCACGTTTAAGAGTGTTAAGGTCTTGTCTCTGTGTTTAGTCAGTGACTTCCTGTTTTATTTTGGTGGCTGTTTGTCTTCTGTGTTTTACTTTCCCTGTCTCATTATCCTTGATTAATTTCAGCTGTTTCTTTTTACCCAGGTTGCCCTCTGTGTCTGTGTGTGTGTTTAAAGCCTCATTTTGCACGTGTTCCTCATTGCGATGTACTGTGTACCTGGCTGTGTGCTTTCCTGTGTGTTTCCCTGTACTTTTTGTTACGTGTATTTTGGACTCTGTTTTCGGATTTATGTTTTTGGACTTATATCAGCCAAATAAACGGGTCGCTTTCTGTTACTGAACTCTGCCTCCCTGCTTCTCTGCATTTGGATCCAACCTCCACAATATGACAGAACGAGCTTATATAAACCTCACATCAATACTTTGTATGGATCACATACATATGCAGCCTTTGATATGCACCCAATGGGATTCCTGTAAGATTTAATCGTCTAACATGAAGTTTCCAATGCCGCTGGTGTGATTTTGGCAAAACATATAGGCTTTTAAATCTATTATACAGAATGTTACTATTTAGCATTTTCCTTTTATGCCCTTGCTCCCTAATGTTTGAATCCTTTTTTCTGCTGTCATATACATAATGCTCTCACATAATCCTATTTCTCATGTCATATGTACATTTTAACGTATTTTCTGTTGATAGCGATAATTATTAAGCTTAAATTTACAGTGCACCCGTTCTGCTCCACCACAAAGAGCCCGGGGCATCCATAATATCTGAGGAAGGTATGTGGCTTCACCTCGTTCGTTACTATTTTACACATGACACCAAGGCAGTGTACAGTTTGTGATATAATTAAGGAACAGCTGCTCTTGGAGTAGTTTTAAAGGAGGGATTTTGTTTCATTTAAAATACATTTCCATTCTTCACTGTACCAGGTGGTTCAGATAATGATCTATTAACATTTCATTTCCACAGCTTTTATTTCAAACAATAACAGATTCAGTCACTGTACAGTGGTGAAAAGTTCACAAAAGCCCTTTACAATGTATTTTTGGCTCTTTCACATAGCTCTTATCGAGCTGCAAGGGAAGAAAAGCACACTAGCTTGAAAATAGAAGCTTAAGTACCATCCACACTGGAAATGTAAATGGTGGGGAAAGATGATATTATAGACTGAGTAAAAGAATGCACTCCAGGCCGGGGACCTCTGTTATGCAGCATGTGTATTTCAAGAAGCACACGCTCAGGTCAGTCAGCAGTCATCTGGTGGGCATGTGTGATGGGGTTTAACTGTTTGTGAATAATGGTATATATTGTTTGTCCAGTTATGCCTGTGTATTTTAAAATGATCTCATTGTTGGATGAATGTTAATGAAGAGTCATAATTATGCTCAATGGCCACTTTATTAGGTACAAATGAACAGTCAAATGCACTTCAAAACAGGAGCTCTCCTACAAATTCTAGTTTTAAAAAGCTTGTCATTTTTCAGGCTTTGATAACACTGACAGAAACCTAAATCTTCTTATGCTTATTGAGGTTGTAGCAACTGGTGTTGTTGTATGGTAATGTTGTATTTTTTAATACTTTATCCACCCTGTTTATGCACAAGAACAGTCACCTTGTTGAGAGAAAAAACCGAACATTTCTATGTTTCGTAAAAGTAGAATTCATGTGCTAGGGTTTGAATGACATACAGTACTGTGCAAAAGTCTTAAGCCAACTCTCATTTCTTTATATTTTTCTAGGAAAATGGGAAATAGGTGCAGCAATTTACTGAAATGGACAAACATACATGAAAATACAGTATATAAAGCCAATAAATAAATAAATAAATAAAAAATCCCATAAAAAAAAAAAACAAGCTTCTACAATTCTAATGAACTTGAAAGTCAATGGAGTATGACCTCAGGACAAGTAGTCTTCAGGAATAGTTCTCCAGGCTTCTTGAAGGACCTTCAAAGCTCTTCTTTGGATTTTGGCTGCCTTTTGTTCTGTTCTCTGTCAGATGATCCCACACTGCTTCAATAATTTTGAGGTCCGGGCTCTGAGGAGCCCAATCCATGACTGATAGTGTATATAATTTTCTATCAAGGTTTGCTTTCACTGCTTTAGCAATGTGTTTAGGGTCATTGCCATGCTGAAAAATGTCATGCTGACACTTTCCAGATAATATTTCATGGTGGATCAAAATCTGACGGTACTTTTCTGCATTCATAATTCCATCAATTTTGACAAGATCATCATTCATCACTCCATAAGACCTGTTGCCACTGATTTTCAGTCCAGTTCTTGTGTCATTTGGCATACTTCAGTCTTCACCTTGTTCCCCTTCCTTTGGAATGTCTTCTTCACATGTCAGGTCTTTGCTGGAGTTTTTCCTTTTGTCAAGGACTTGACTGTCATATACTGCTCATCTGGTGTAGAGGTTTTTTTTTTTTTAGGCCTGCTACTTCTTGTTTTGTCCTCCACTTGTCCAGTTTCCTCAAAATTTTTAATTTTTTTTATTTGTTTATTTATTTATTTGCTAAGTTGTCTGTTATGTGTAGGCACAACATTGGTTCATTGAGTTAGGTGACATTTTGTGCTTGAATGAATCTTAGGTAAGTGTTAAGTGGCTTAACAAACAAACAAAAAACAAAACATTCCTCTGAAAATGTTCAGGTCCATGGACTGGAGTCAAAATGAGTAAAAAAGCAGCCAATGTCCAAAGAAAAAACTTTAAAAGACCTTTGGAAAGCCTGGAGAACTATTGTTCAAGATCACTTAAAAAATTACAAGAAATTCTGGCTCCTTGGGAGTAAAATATAAAGAAATTCTCAAGACTTTTGCACAATAGTGTATATCCGCAGAAGTACACTGTAAACACAGAGTTTTTTTTTTTTTTTTGATGCATTCATTGATTTTATTGATATTCCCTGTGTTGAATGTCCAACTCAGAAATCTCAGATACCAAAAGCCTGATCAGTTATTACAGATAACGATTAAAAAGGCACACAGCATATAAATATTGGGAGAGTTGTGTAACTATGGAGATTACACCTTTCAAAGTGTGTCAGATGGAACACAGACTTGAAGCAGGAAAAAAAGAAAAACTTGTGGCGATGCGTGTCTCAGTATCACTGTGCACTGGTACATCTGAATTGAAAAGATTTAATCTTTTCCTCAAGACTTCTAGGTGGTGGACACCTTCTAAAAATTTTTTTTTTTTTGTTTTGTTTTTGTTTTTTGAGGATTCACCTGTGAATTGTACAGGTACCACTGAGTATATGCTGTAAACCTTGAAAACTTTGTCCTGATATTTCTTGAATTAGAATGAAATTGATGAACAACATCGTCTTCCACAGCTTAATTTTCAAAGTAGAGACACAAATGCCATTGCTGTCAACACTCTTTGTTTTATAGATGTTCTTAAAGAAAGCCAGAGCATTTTACTAGAATTGCTCACATCACTTCTGAATGGTCCATTAGTTCGGACTGATCGCCTTTATTAAGTTTCAGCAGGGAGGGAAACTACAGAGGGGTGAGACAAGTGAGTGACATTCCTGCAAAATATTAGACCTTTGTATAAGGAGCATATGGGCTTTTTCCTTCTTCTTTACCCAAGCTCAATTACTATAATTCATATACCCTGACATTTAAAAAAAATCACAAGAAGAGGCTCTCAAATGCTTATACACTAATGCTCTAAGGAATTATTGTAGAACATAACATCCAACTAAAGCTTATAAGTTTAGTTTCCTATTTTTCTTCCTTTTTATTTTAGCACTACTGTTTTTTGGTAGGATCTCCTACAAAAGTAACCTTTGCTTAGGAAAAGATCATTTGGATGGTTTTATTTTCCCTGGTTTTATGATTCATCTCAACCTTGCCGCTATACAGAGAAGGTAAATGTATTTTATTTATTTTGCTCATTGCACTTAAAATAAAATGCAAGACAAAATGTTTCAGTGCCATTTCCATTGCACGCATGTCTAGCACTGTGCTGTATGCTGGTACAACAATGATAAGGTGAGATAAGATAAGAAGATAAGATAACAAATACTTTATGGACAATCATTTTCAAGCTAGTTTGGTAATAAAATTTTACAGAAATTCACATTTTACCTGATGGCAGTACTGGATCAAAAGTCAGAGGGTCACCAAAAGTATAACAAATCATGGGCAACAAATACACATATCTTCTATAGATGAACAGTGCCATGGAAAAAAGTATTTGCCCCCTTCCTGATTTCTTAGTTATTTGCATATTTGTCAGACTTAACCAGGTAGGTTTGGATAGCTTTTTCCTGAATAAATGAAATCATCATTTAAAAACTACATTTTGTATTTACTTGGGTTATCTTTGTGTAATATTAAAATTTGTTCGATGATTTGAGACAAGTGTGAAAAATGTGCAAAAAACTAAGAAATCAGGAAGGGGGCTAATATAGCCAATATATTAATTTATATATAGAGAGCCAGTATTATATGGCAAGAACATAGCCAATCTGGAAGTGCTTTAAAGATGACATGAAACACTACATGTACTGAGGCTAATGTACACCATGGGCACCTACTCTAAAGAACTGTCACAGATTTAACACTGTCCTTGAAGCTGGATTTTTAAAGTGTTCAAAGTTTTTAGAGTATGTGTAGCGCCACCTTGTCCGAGTACAGAATAAGACGTCACTGGTTTGGGTGGTTGGTTGCCGCTAACAGTTCTACATTAGTTTATGTTAGCTAACTAGTGACAGAAGCAATAACTCAGTGGAAACAACTAAACTAAAACTAAAAATCAGTCTAAGGGGGCCACTTTTGTACTGCCCCTGGCTGCAGCAATGAGTTTTATGTTAAAAACAAATAAAACAGGAAAGACTGTCCACTTCCACTCTTTGTCTTGCAGTAAGTGGTTCTTCATTGTTGGCTAGCTGCACTGAAACGGGGGAATCCACCAGGTAGCCGTAATGCTCGGGTTTGTAGAGCAAAATGAAAACTGTGTGGAGGAGAGGCTGTTTCTCCTTCAGTTACAGTTCAGGGCTTTGTTTTTCCTCACTTCTAGTATGAAGTAATCCACTCAGTGAGATAATGTGGTCAAACTTAAAAATTTCCACAGCAGTTTGCCAACAGAATTTCTAAACCAAAACAAGGAAATACACCGATCTGACATAACATTATGACCACTGACAGGTCAAGTGAATAACACTGATTATCTCTTCATCATGGCACCTGTTAGTGGGTGGGATATATTAGAGAGCAAGTGAACATTTTGTCCTCAAAGTTGATGTGTTAGAAGCAGGAAAAATGGGCAAAAGTGGGATCTGACTGAGTTTGACAAGGGCTAAATTGTGATGGCTAGACGACTGGGTCAGAGCATCTCCAAAACTGCAGCTCTTGTGGGGTGTTCCCGGTCTGCAGTGGCCAGTATCTATCAAAAGTGGTTCAAGGAAGGAACAGTGGTGAACCAGCAACAGGGTCATGAAGCCCGTGTGGTCCGATCCAACAGACGAGCTACTGTAGCTCAAATTGCCGAAGAAGTTAATGCTGGTTCTGATAGAAAGGTGTCAGAATACACAGTGCATTGCAGTTTGTTGCGTGTGGTCAGCAAAAAGGGGACCAACACAATAATAGGCAGGTGGTCATAATGTTATGCCTGATCGGTGTATGTACATTGTTCTGCTAAA
>VUQI01035261.1:4768-36594 GCA_015106735.1 Paratilapia polleni
GTTTTTTGTGTTTAAAAAAAAAAAAAAAAAGAAAAGAAAAGAAAGAAAGGCAGACCAAGACACAATTTTCATCTTTTTACTGGTGGATCAGTTACATAATTTCATTTTTCTTTAATTTGTCCTAATTTCATTTTCCACCCCAGCCCAATTAAAAATTAAAGAATTAATTAAGATTAGTTCCAAATTATGAACACCCTCCCTCAGTTCTTACTGTCCGGCTCACTCTCTCCAATTCTGTCACCTTTTTTCCCCCCGCCCTCTCTCTCAGCCTTTGTTGGTGTTTGCACATATCCTTGTCTTTAGGTTTTGCTCTCAGTTTCATTCATTGTGAATTTAAAAAGAACATCAATTCCTAAGTTTAGCATTTAAAAGTTAACCAGTATAACAGTTCCAACTCGATTGTTAGGTGCCAGCTCTCTTGTGTGTATGTTTTTTGCTTTCTGAGACTTTTTCCCTAGTAACACAACACTGTATGCATCACACACGTGATCCCCAAACTGTTAAGCTGCCAAAGCAGTCCTGGTAATTCACTGCAGACGGATCATGTCAGATGCACACATAGGCAGTTTTGTGGCACACTTTAGGCTTGGTTTTCATTAGAAAACTATTTGCTTGGAGAAGCCATGTTACTGCTGCATTTTTGTGGTTCTGTGTGTGTGTGTGTTTGGTGCAGTGCTACTTGTCAGCATGTCCTTCTTGGCTTCAGAAAGGAGGGAGAAAAAATAAAGGAGGACTGAGGCGGAGGTAGAAAGTGTAAGAAAAATTAACAATGAGAATGGTGATCAAAGGAGGAAAAGAAAGAAGAGCGGCGAGTTGGATGGAATGGGTGTAACTAAAGAAAAAAGAAAACACTGAAGTAGAGACATGAGGGTAAAGGGCAGAAGGTGAAGGGATAGATGGGGGGTCAGTGGCAAGAAGATAGAAAGTGGATGCGAGACTGAGGGAGGGGAAATGAGAAATGAAGTGAGAGTGAAAGGAGGAAGGGAAATTACTTCAGTAGCAGTGAAGCCGACCCAACATCACAGGAAAAAAGAACGGCTACTCTGGCATCTTGTAAAATGAGACAGGAAAAACAATAGTGAGTTAAAGAGTGATGGGGAGAGCAGGAGAGGCAAAGATGAAGTCAGAAAATAGAAGTACAATCAAATTAAAAACAGGCATTAAGTTTTACATTTTTGGTGCATTTGGCAAGTCAGCCAGGAGATTTGGAAAATTTAAACGTCGAGGGAATAGTGCAATAAGGGAAGCAATGGAAAGTGTTTCGGCATATGTATGTATATTAACATCAGTTTCTTGTGTTTCAGTGGCAGATGAGAACAGTGTTGGATCACTGGCCGGAAACACTGCAGGTGAGACAAACACTTTTATATGATCAGTGTGATACTGAAACATTCTTAAAAGAAAACAAGAGAAAAGACCAAATGAAGAAAAAAATAAGAATTAGGAAAACTTCGTCCTCCAATGCTCTTTTCTAACTAGAATGAATTGCACTATAATAAGCCTCTACTGATTTGTCATAATAAATAAGAATAAAGCAGAGACTGGTATAAACTCAGTATATAGAGTATAATATATACTAATTTTTCATGCATTTATGTGCCAACTCCATATTTGCTCTTTCATCCTGTATTTTCTCTCCCTGAACCACCTTGCTCCTCTGGACAAGTTAAGGAGGTATTTATAGAGAGGCCCAAAGTACAAATGGAAGTGAAATTTTTAGGAGAACCAGGACAGAAAAGAAAGGCCTTGCCTTAAAGACTGGCATGTAGACAAGATTGTTCTTAAGGATAAGACAGAAGGATATAGAATAAGAAAGGACACAGTCATCTAAAAGGAAAGCTGAAATGCAGGCAGGCAGAGATGGCTGATGCTTCAAAAGCTTTCATGACAGTAGCCTACAAACACGTGTTTTTAAAAGTTTGATCTCAAACTTTTCTCTTTCTCTTTGCCTTGAAGTCTCCCCCATTACATTTGCAGCTACTTCAGTGTTAAGAGCACTCTTCATTCCACTCTGTGTGGGTCTGCCTTGCTGCTTTCTTCTTTATTCTTTTCAATCAGTCCAGCCCTTTTCCACTTTCTGCCATGTCCCATTTTATACATGCTGGTACAGACTTTTATTTGTTAGGTCCATAACAATTCTGAAGGTGGTTTAAGGAGCATAAAAGATATGGAAAGACAGTTTTAACAATGATTTTATTAGATTTAAACCTTAATGAAATAAAAACGCCTTTTCTTTTTCCATCTTACTTGGAAAAAGATGAGGGAAACACATTTTTCCCTTTTTAATTTCTCATCTTTGGTTTGGAGCTGAAATAATGGTGGAAACAAGAAAACAGTGTATAAGAGCCAGAACTTGTGACAGTGGTTAAATGTGTTCTGGTCTGACGTGAAGGCAGATAAGAGAACAACTTGTGTAGGAAAAGAGGGGTACTTCATAGGGATTGAACATGGTAAACATGGAAAAGTAAGACTTTGTGTAGAGAAATCAAAGTGTCATCGACTGGTTACACAAGTCTTTATAATTCCAAAGCAAAGTTTTTGATTGTCAGCAGATTTATGTTTTTTGTCAGCTTTTATTAACAATGTTGACAATTATGAACTGTTACCAGGTGGGAAAATTCATTTGTCACTGTTAATGATTTTTGTTTATATTGTGGTATGAGGAGAATACAGTTTATCTTACTGACAGCTTCTAATTTAGGGTTAAACAGTACAACAATATTACAAAGCATGGCCAGGTTTACTTGTTTGTCCTTGGGCAACCAGTACTTTCTTCAGTTTGATCTCCTTTATTCTGCTGCACTGCATGCTACAGCTGTTTTTAAATTCCTATAGAATTATAGGTCTTATAACTATTTCTGTTCATTGAAATCTTGCACAGAGACAAATGACATGTCGTTATTGTCTTTACTGTTGCATTATCTGTTATCACTAACTCTGAAGATTCCTGGATTTTGTAGTTATATCTGAGATGTCATATACCTGGCCATGGTTTTGAGCTGTGTTTTCTCAGGTAATGCCTGTTGAATGTCCAATAAATGGTTGATTTCCAGACTGTTATACTAAAGCCAGTTTACACATTTCCTGTACCTGTTGCTTGTCAACATGTCTCCTGTTTTATAAGGTCCCATAGCCCAGAGAGCTGTTAAACAGTGTGCCTGGCAAGCATGACAGTTTTTCCCACCCCACTTTCCTTTTCTCTAATGTATTTTTTATAACTGAAATACGTCCAATAAACTCTATGTTGGGATGTCAGACAGCTGCATGGACTTTGGTTAGAGGAGGGAGTGTGTGGTGGGGTGGGGTCCTGGGAAACGAGCAGTTTAAAGACAATGACTTCTGGGAATATTGTTTACACTTCCAGCAATGGTCTTTCCCTCAACACCCCTAGAAACCTCTGGGTAACTGCACCACAAGTTCACCCACATACACACACAGAAAGCCTTTACCATTATGGTAATATTATGGTAATGGAAAGTCTCCATCATCCTGTGGAAAATGTGAACTTCATATTATATTATACTTCTGCAGAATTCAAGATGCAAAGTGATGGAAATAGGAGACCATATTATAGAATGTGTGTGTGCATGTGTGGAAACCTTCCCTTAAAAGTGAGTGCTTGTGTGTCTTTGTGACTAAATGGATATCCCATGTTTGGAGGCTGCAAATGAGCCAGCTCCCTTCAGTAAATTTTTCAAAATACTTGCGATAAATAAACACACTACTGCACAGAAAAGCTCCCAGTTTTGCATTCTGACAAATTGTGTCTGGGCTTGTGGTCAGACGTGTTTGACGTCTTTGTGGTGGCATCAAGAAATAGGAGCTCCGTCATTCCACTAATAAATCAAATCAGCTGTGGAAGAGGAAATGTGGTGCAGTTAAAGAGACAGAAAAGATGCTTCAAAGTAAATTCCATGAAGATCATTTAAGTCACTATGAACATATGCAATATATAGCTGTACAGACATGATCAGAACATGTAGACAAATTCTTTCCTTTAACCACTCTAAATAGGACAGTACAGTCAAACCGCATGCAAAAAAACTGCTGACAGGACATAAACGATTGCAGCTGTGCTCCTTTCACTGTGTTAGCCTAGGGTGATGAAGACAGCCTAGAGCTGCGTATGTGTTTGTGTGCTTTCTCGAATCAGTGCATGAAAGATTCTCATGCGAAAGTTAATTGTGAGGAATAAACATCCACTGGAGTCATAAAAAGCTTCTAAGGAAAAAGATGCGATCTGCTGGTGTTTCTTCCCATGTGCATGATCGCCCTCAGTTGTTTCTTGAATCTCTTAACACAGATCCTTCCTCAAGAAGTGGTGGCTGGAAAAAAGGTCTCATGTGTATACTTGCGAGGACACCCAAGCCAAGTTTTTTTTTTTTTTTTCCTGCACCGAACATGTATTAAACTGCCAAATTTCTTGTATGCCTTTGTTGTAGTTTTGTGTCTCTGTATTGCCTAGTTTTGCTTCCTCCACCCACCAGCAGTTCTCTCTGTCTCTCTCACACTCGCTCGCTCACTTGCTTTCTTGCCAACGCCATTCAGGCTTAGAGGCTGGCAAACAGGCAGAGGAGCTTAGAATGGACAACATCTCTGAAAATGTGTGTGTGTGTGTGTGTGTGTGTGTGTGTGTGTGTCGGGGGGCCAGTGTGATGCTGAGGGATACTGGTGCAGTCCATTGTCTGAATCTCTCCCTAGTGGAACTTTGACTTTGACAACAGTCACACACAGACAAGACTTTGCCAATTTGCGTCTTTAGAGAGCCACATCTCTTTATATCCCCTTCTGTCTCCTTCTCTCTCTGATTGTCTCTTCATACCTCTCTTCGCCTCACTCTCTCCCTCTTTCTCTTTCTGGGATTTTTTTTTCTCCCAGTTTTTCATTGTTAGAGGTCTCTCTGGCTCTTCCAGACTTTGCTTTGGATTTAACCTGAAAGCCACCTTGTTAGGCTGATGTGGATTGATGGATTAATTTGTCACAGAGAGAGCAGCTCGATTTGTGTCTTGTGTCAGTGTGGCTGTGTGCATGTGTGCAGATACTACCCGATGTTGCCACACATTAGCTTCTACCAGCTGTTATTAAAAGAAGCACGAATTGAAACAGCTTAACTAAACAATGCCTGTTTTTCCATCATTTTCCATTATACTTTGTTTTTGTGTGTGTGTGTATGCAGGTGTTTGTGCTCAATCTCGACTCTGTGTTGTGTGTTTAGCACACACTGATGCTTAGCTGTCTTTGTGTGTACCATTGGTTGCTCCTCTGTATATTGAATGGCCTTTGACCCCTCTCCGTCTCCCCCAGTAAGCCAATAAAGGTGAGCAGTAATCAGGAGATGGTCAGTGCTGTCGCTTCTTGCTGGTACAGCCATTCATCTCTATCAGGCTTTACAGAACGATCACTGACATGTGCTGTACTGTATGTTGTATGATGCATGAGAAACGGCACTGAGAGTTGGAGGCCAATGTTTAAGATTTACATTTTTCAGTGAATTGAAGGGAGAATCTGTCCACAATCCGTGTTCCCTGACTACATTTTCCAAGGCAAATGCATTACTGGATAAAAAAGAAATTCAGTTCACTACTCTAAACACCTCATGCACAAGGATTTCAGATCTAGGAGTGATTATCTTGCTGAAAAAAGCTGAAACAACACATTAGCTTGTTGGCAATGAGGCCTGGGACCATCTGGTTATGGGTGGTGTTCATGGAAATCCTCCATGCTACATATTTGCATTATCATTTCTTACTCTACTTCTAAGTTTTTCTACTGTTGCTTTTCAGTACAGCTGCATCTGCATTAAGCTCTGTGGGAATCGGAAAATAAATACTGAGACATGAGATTGACAATGATGTCACATGTTTGTATGGCTTATGATGCCCATTCAATTATTGTGGGGCCCTGTGGGATAGCAAAACCTCATTTCATCTGCTGGGTTATGTGAACCGCATTACAGGCATATAATAAACAGGAAACTGTTGCTTACACAAATGGTCTTCTCTCCACAGACCACGAAATTTCATTGCAGGTACACACATATGCACTAAGAAATACTTCAAATAGTGTGCACACCTAACCTTTTACATTAGCATGTGATTGCATTAAGTAGGAATTTTTAATTAAGTGCATATGTCTTTTAAAATACTCTATGCCTGGATTAGGTGGTATTTTTGCTGTGATGTAATGCTTTTCTTAAACCCTTAAGTTGAAACACGAGAGAACTTCACCTAATGGGACGGTGGGAGAAGTTGCATATTGTCTTTTTTCATGGAAAAGTGGAACACAGAAATAGAGCTGCATTTCCTTATTAGAGCTTCCAAAGTGGGCTTTGGTTCATCAGAAGTTGGGGCTGTTGTTGGGTCTGCTGGCTTTGTTGCTGCTGCCTGCTGCTAAGCTGCTCCTTAGTGTAATTTTGACTTTGAAAGTAGCCCACTGCCTTCCTGCCAACAAAATAGCCTCGGGATAGCTTGGCATTCTCTGTCTTTGTGCTCTGTTTTTAATTTTTTATTTATATATTTTTTGTTTTTTCTTCTCTCCTACTCTCTCTTTCTCCTGTTGTCATTTCCATCCTTTCTCTTTCATTCCCAGGCTTGCTGTCTTTGTTTTTTTTCTTTTTTTCTGCAGCATCCTCTCACTTTGTCTCTGTTTTTCTCTGCCAACCCCTCCCCTCACCTACCTCCTCCTCTCCCTCCAACCATTTTGATATTCTTGTCTTACTTGTGATCCCCCCACCCTCTCTCTAAAAGCAGCTTAATTCTATCATCTTACAGTTGGACAGCAGTAATTACATTTATGACACAAATCCTGCTACTCACAGCAAAAAAATGTTTGTGAGGGATCCTGCGTGTGTTAGCTATATATCTTTATAAGTGATTGTGCGTGTGAGTGTGTGTGTGTGTGTGTGCGTGTGTGTGTTGTATATTCCCTGATTACCCAGCCAAACACCACAAAGCTATTTATAAAACTTCAGTTCATCCTGCTACCCGATGTTTTGCAAACAGACAAAGTTTGGACTCAGAGGTCAGTCTGTGTACATGTGCTTGTTAAACTGACTGTAGTTATCCTCCGGCTTTGTAGCTTGATTATGCCCTTTTTGCTTTTTGAGTTTGAACAAATAACACACCATGCTAATGTGTATATACAGTTAAGTCCTTAAGTATTTGCACAATGACATAATTTTTGTAGTTTTGCCTCTGATCACCACCTCAGTGGATTTTAAATCAAACAATCAGTATGTGATTGAAGTGCAGATTTTCAGCTTTAATTCAAAGGGTTTAACAAACATTTTGCATTAACTGTTTAGGAATTACAGCCATTTTTATACATACTTCTCTATTTTCAAAGGCTCAAAAGTAACTGGATAGTTGACTGACAAGCAGTTTCATGGTCAGGTGAGGTCTGTTCCCTCATTATTTCATGACAGATTACGCACATAAATGATTGAAAGTGTTGAATTTGCATTTGGTTGCTTTTCACTTGAACTTTCAATATGAGGTCTGAAGAGATGTTGATGCAAGTGAAGGAGGTCATTAGGCTCAAAAACCAAAATAAACCTGTCAGAGAGACAGCAAAAAAATAAAATAAAAAATTAGGAGTGATCCAATAAACAATTTGGTGTATTCTTAAAAAGAATGAATGCACAGACCAGCTCAGCAACACCAAAAGGCCTGAAAGACCACAGAACACAGCTAAATTGCATGATGACAGAATTATTTACATGGTTAAGAAAAACAGCTTCACAACCAAGTCAGGAACACCCTTGAGGAGGTAGGTGCATCATTGTCAAGGTCTTCAATCAAGAAGCACCTTCATGAATGGAAATACAGAGGCTTTTACAACAAGGTGCAAACCACTGGTTAGACTCATGAACAAGAAGGTCAGATTAGACTTTGCCAGAAAACATCTAAAACAGCCTGCTCAGGTCTAGAAAGGAATTCTTTGAACAGATGAAACCAAGATTAACTTGTACCAGAATGATGGGAAGAGAAGAGTATGGAGAAGGAGAGAAATAGCTCATGATTGGAAACATACCACATTATCTGTCAAACATCATGGAGGCAGTGTTATGGGATGCCAGTGGAACCGGGTCACTAGTGTTTATTGATGATGTGACTGCTGATAAAAATAGCAGGATGAATTCTTAAGCGTACAGGGCTATACTCTCTGCTCGGATTCAGTCAAATGCTGCAGAACTGATTGGATGGCATTTCACAATGGAAATACAAAAATTCTGTCACTGTCCAAATCCTTTTGGACCTACCTGTATATATTGTATGTATTACAGGACAATTCTTACATCACATAACAGCCCTCAGCCCTAGAATTAAAAAAATGTATTCAAAAAATTATTGAGCTCTTATTTATTTTTTTCTTCTTCTTGAATTAAAGACTCTGGAAGTCATAAAGTATGCAATCATATTGTCAAAACAAATATAGATGCTTCTGTTGCAATGTTACAATTACACAACGAACACCCTGTCATACCCCATGGCATATATGAAAATGCAAATCAAGAAAAATGAGTCACCTGTTGTAAATAAGATTTGGAAGTTCATTAGGGAATAAACAACAAAGATGGTAAATCATTTGCTAATTTACACAGCACATGAAACTTTTCATTGTTTCAGTGTAGCAACAAAAGGTTATTGGGCCATAGCTGGAATAGTGCTGGTCTGTTTGAAAAGTGGATGCTTTGATTACATTATCTTACATTATCTTACATTATCTTACCTTCTTTTTTTTTCAGTTTTTAGCGGTTGGTTGTTCTAGACTTAGCACATATAAACCTGATTCTTTCTATTTAAAAAGAAAACTGTAAAGGAATTCATTTAAGTTTCCAATTAATGCTATGTCTTTTGTTATCTTTTGTAGTTGTATCTGTTCAGCTATATCAAAAATCCACAGTATCACTCTAGGCTTGATTCAGTGTGAAATAATCCCATAGCACTTTGATGGTCAATAATTCAGTGTGCCTCTGAATGTCATGTGGACTGTGTTTATGGATGGCAGTCTCACATGTTGTGGCCTTTGTCCATCTCCTCTCCGAGCAGCCGACTTACATTATGCATGTGCATACGTTCATTGTGAGTTATTACTCTTTGTGTGTTTGTGTGCGTTTGGTTAATGGTTGTTTAAATAGATGTGGAAGTCACATCCTCAGTCCTCAGTCATCTCCTGTGCTCTGAAAACACACACACAGACGCGCGCGCACACACAAAGAGCAGCAGTGTGTATAGGGAATCATTAGCTAAAGTGATGCAAGTTTAGCTATCATGAATCACAGTGGCGTCATATCGACAGGCCACAGCCAGCAAGGAATCCGAAATGTGAGTGTGTGTGTGTGTGTGTGTGTGTGTAAGGATTACCAGTATTTTGAGCTGGCAGCAAGCCCAGCCTTCCTCCCTTCTTCCTTATTTTTCTCTGTCCTCCTCTCTGCCACTGGGGTTTCCCTTGGTGATATTCCCAGGAGGAAACTTAATTCCCTCTCTCCCCATCATGATTCCTCGTTCCAGGTTGCTCCTCATCTTGTCCACCATCAGTGTCTTCCATGTCTTAGGTGGCACAGAGTGACATATGCATTATCTTTTCTCCCTCTTTTGTTTTATAAACAGCTATTCTCACAAGTGGTGGAAACATCACAGTAGGGCCTGAGGCTGAGCTTGATCCAACTTCAGCAGTCAGGATGCTATTAACTTGTGCTGGGTTTGTGCAACAGGATAGCAGCAGTTGCTAGGTAGTCTGCATAATGCTAAGAGTGCAAACTTGGCTGTTTTCACTGTTTGTAAACTATGTGTGCTGCAAATGTGAAGCTTCAACACACATCTGATTTCTCCCTTACTCTCCCATGAATACTTCTACCATTCCACTGTCTTCTCATCCATCGTTCTCCTCTTCATCATTCTTTCGGCTAGATCCCTCCCTCCCTCAGTAATATCTCTCACAGTGTGCTTGTGATGATGGATGGAGATCTAGGAACGGTGAAGCAGACTTCACATCCATCACAAACTCAACAACAGGATAGTTAACTGCATCGCTTTTTTTATTGGCACTTCTCTCTAGAGTTCAGCAATAGCATGGTGATTCTAGCTCCTAGTCCTTGTGTCTCCACAAGGTTTTTAACCTAATCACAGCAAGGTATAGCTGGGATAAACCTGTTTGATTGCCAGATCTGGACAAAGGTGTCTCTTTCCTACCATATACAGTATGTGGAATTCAGGTCTTCTGTGCCACAAAAACTAGTAGCAGACAGACAATATCTAAATCAGGAATGCCTTAAGGGGAATTTCTTTAAATTTTCCACAAAAGTTCACTTGAACTCAAGGATGAACTGATCAGAATTTGGTGGTTAGAAGTTAAAGTCACTGTCACTTCACAAAACATGTTTTTGGTCATATCTCAGAAATAGGTGTGCTAATTAGAAATTCTAGATCAACTTTGCAGTATTCTGCAAAGATGCTTTTCTGGTCTTTTAAATTTAATGCAGTGACTCTTGAAAAGAAGGAAAGATTGTGACCATTGTGATTCATAACACTAATCTTAGCTGCCTACTTTGAAACTCTCGACATAGCCACAAACATCTTTTCTTCTTTTTTGCAGCAACATCCTGATTTAAAAGTATTGTCTACTATCATGGCTATAGTTTCATGTTCTGTCAGAATCAACTTTATTTGCCAAGCATATAAAGTCTTTAGTCAAAGTCTTTAATACATGTATTATATGAGTCTGGAGTAACTTTGTAAAATGCAGTTTGATTTATTGAGAGGAGGATACAGCTGCAAGATGCTAATATTATTTGCAGTATTGTTATATTAGAATTAAAATGACTCTTCTTCCGCCCCCAGCTCCATCAACTCCTGTGGAACTCGGCCCCACCCTTGGCTTGAAGAAGTCCAGTTCGTTGGAGAGTCTCCAGACGGCCATGTCGGAGGTTAACAGAAAAAACGAACTCCTCCCATTCCACCGCCCTCGTCCAAATATGGTGAGGGGAAGAGGGTGCAACGAGAGCTTCCGAGCAGCTATTGATAAATCCTATGATGGCCCAGCTGAAGATGATGACGGTAAGCAAGATGAAGCGGGTGTCGGTGTAATAAGTTATGGGGATGCATCTATAAATTTGCATGCAGCTCAGAATTTGCTTCACAAAACAAATACATAACTTATGCAGCCTAGAGCAGAGACTGTGATGCATTTAATTCAGAGTAACTCCAACTGTATAGTGGAGACCCCAGTTCTGCACACTGAAACTTTCAAGCATGTTTCACTTTGGTTTCGCACCTATAACTAATTAAGGATTGAGAAGTGTCTAGAAGATATACTGATACATTGTTATTCATTCATCCACACATCATATGTTACTAGTTCAAAACGACAGAGATTTTTATCTGCAAATCTTCAGTCTAATCGCTGACATACATCTCCAGCGCCTTCAGATGGAGTTTTTTAATACAATGATTGATGTCTACTCGGCTTACTTCCATGTGCAAGGTGTTCCCCAATTACATTTTCTCAAGTAAAGTGTGACAGGGGCTTTGCAACAAGCACCTAATGCCTCAAAATATCAGCACATATTCAATTCCCAGCTGTGTTATTAGCAGCAAACTCTTATCAGTCACCACCAGAGTAATGAGTCGGGCTGTTTCAGATCACTACACTCACACAGGATAGGACTAATAGGGCATGTCAACACCACACGCACGCAGTGGCCACATCTGTCACTATCTTTCTAAATGTTCAACACTTTCAGAGCTGCAGTTAATTGACGGAGAACAGTTCTCTAAAGTGCACTGAATCTGTCTTTCATTCCTCTCCTGTGTGTCTCTCTTTGTCTATTGTACTCACTTTTGCTTGGGCTTAAATCATTTCAGTGTCAAATATAAATGCTTATCATCTACTGCCTGTCAGAGGTGAGCTTGCACTTTTTAGTCCCAGGGCACTGTTTGCTAAAAATGCACAAAGTGTTTTTTTCCATAGTTAATGTGCAGCAGATGCATTGTGTGGGGTCCTGAGCCGAATCCAGCTAATACCACAGGAGAACAGTGTGTCATACTTTCTAATGTATTCAGTTGTGAAGATGACGATCCAACAGAGACTTTAGTCACTGCATTCGAAGCCTTATTCAGCTGGGATGGATTACAGTGAATAGTTTTTCCTCCATGTATGTGTTATTTTACTTTTGTTTAAATCGGGTCTCTTTCTTTTTTCTTTGTTTGGTAAATATGAAATAGCCCAGGCTTTATACTGATATGTGACTGGACAGTGATAAGTCTCTGATATTGGCACGCTTAACTGACATGATTTGCAGTAAACATTAGCATTGTTGATTCAACCTGTTAAATCCTAATTTTCTAAAAGTTGTGATGCATGCACATGAAACATTATGTGAAAACACAAAATTTGCTGTTGTCCAAATTCTATGAACAAAGCCAACAGGGAAAATAAAACATTTGTGAGCAAAATCATTTAAAAATCCACATATGTCCACAATTATTATTAAAAAAAAAAAAAGTTTTACAGAGATCACATCTGCTGCCATTGTGGATCAGTACAAGCATGATGCTGGACAAAATACACACACAAACACACACACACACACACTTCCATCCTGCCGGAAGACAGCGTTTGTAATTAATGCTGAAGTGAATACCCAAATAAAATTAAGTCCCAAATGAAGTAATAAATTTGGTTTGGTTAGCTTATGAAATCTGACAAGTAGTCTATAATGTCTGCATGTTTGTGTGTTTGTGTTATGTCTCAGACCTCTAAGAAGTCTGTCAAAGAAGTAATGAGGCATCACAGTTTACTCTTTGAAGAGTTAATTAGCTCTCTGTAAAGCTGATAAATGTAATGTAGAGAAAGTAGAAAACTAAACTATAAATGACACTTTGCACGAGTAATTTTCATTTATGCACATTGTTGCTTAATGCATTTGTTTGTGTTGCTTTTGTACCTCATATGTGGTCTTGACCCTATTTGTGACGCGGTATGTGAACACCAGGCTTAAGTCCAAAATTTTCATTGTTTACTTTTTTATGTTTCCTAAAATACTGACTTGTAGCACGCTCGGAAATGATTAAACGTCTGATAAAAACTCTGCTAGGTTTACAAGAAACCGTCACACAGCATTATTGCCACAGGCTAAAGACAGAAGAGTCGTCAGCATGACCAAAGGGGGCAAATTTCGCTGGCTGACTGGCCAGGTTGCGCCCCCCAGGCTGGTGTGGCTGTGTTTTCCCCTCATAGCTGAGAGGTTTGCTGGATAAAAATTTGGAGCAAAATAGTGCTTTGTTTATTTGCAGTTCATGCATCACTAACTGTTCGATAGTTTTGAGAGATATTTGCAGTACTGAAGTTAAGATGACAAACTCTGGAAATATTAGAAAGTGTGGTTGTTCTTGATTGTGTCACTGTTTGGCTGTTTTTGTGGGCAACTGGGATTGTCAGGCTGTGTCTTTTCCCTGTGCTGTGTCACATTTTATCAGACTGTGGGGTTTAGCTCATGATGGTAAAGCTTAGTACCCGACCAAAGCATGTTTTTGGTGATCTCTTTTACAAAGAGTATTCCTTCATGTCAGGGCTTCCATTAGTTGTTTATGTGAATGATTTAGATTTTTAGGTTTTATTGAATTAAATGTAACAAAGTTATGAAAGTGGAAAAAAACAAAGTAGTTTTTTTTCTACTTCTTTTTCTACTCTTTAAAACATTCTCTTCTTATTTTCCCTCCAGATGATGGTACAGAGCCCAGTTCAGGTCGGGATACACCTGCAAGTAGTTCTTCTCGCCAAGGAGTTGGTGACCAGATCGAGGAGAAAGGCAAAAAAGAAAAGAAAAAGAAAGCAAAAACAAAGAAGAAAGAAAAGAGCAAGGGGAAAGGAAAAGAGAAAGAAAAAAAGAAGGCAGAGGAGCCCGAGGAGACAGAAAAGAAGAGCAAGAAAATAGGTTTCGGCCTGCTGAGGTGAGTAAATTGATTTTAAAATGAGTGTGTGGCGTTGGCTTTCACACTCTGGAAACAAACTACTGCCTCGTACCAAAGCAACCACCTTCCTCATACGGGCTAGTGTTACCTGCTGTAACTTCATTGTTCCAACAAGACAGGTGTTGCAATAAAATACAGACCATAACCACAAGCGCATTGCAACAGCATATCTGGATAAAATTCTGTTCATTCTTTAAACAGAAGCTATACAATCCAGGAATCCTGGCATTGGGAAAAGGTCTCCCACTACTGCTGTGAATCGCTGCTGTCAAGCACTGACCACATGGCAAATATCACCACTTTTAAATCTTTTCTCACAGAGCAGTGATTTCCAAAATGAGCATCAAAAACACTTATTAGAAGACCAGAATTGATTTCAATCTTTTGTTTTTATTTGTTGCTGGCATCAGTTTCACAATGAGCCTGAAAAAAAATCCCAGTTTTAACATTTGATGTGTAGTCTTTGTCATTTTTTTTAAATAAATACAGGCTATGGACATTATACACAATATCCACACTTTCATGGACACGTGGTTGTACTTCTGTAGCAGCAAGGCCCACCAGAGCCAACCCATGATAGTCTGCTCCCCTTTGCTGTGCCTCAGTGAATAAACTTCAGTGTCTTTGCTGAGATGAGAGAGAAATCTGTTCCGTTCTCATTTGTACTTCCAGATATCAGCGCTTTTTACTGTTTGCTGATCACTTTTTAGCTGTATTCAAACTCCGTTAAGTCACTGATAAGCAATCCAAAACTTTTCTGCTGCTGCAACTGCTGCTCGATGTACCCTGTCCTAGAAGGAACCCTGCCACAGCATGGATGGAAATGCCACCAGCTACAGATTTCAGCAAGTTTTATTGCTCACGCTTTTGTTTTACACGAGGGACACATGACATCAGGTCACATTTTGAATCAATGCAACAAGCAGAATTCATTTGACAACAGTCTTTCCTTTGTTTATTGTCAGAAAATCAGTCAAATATGGGTACATTTTATCTGCATTCCTACTATATCAGAGAAAATGAACACTGAGGTCTTTCCATTCAAGAAACACAAAGCCCACTCTAAGAGTGGTGTCCCAAATTTACCTTAAGAAGTCCTGAAAATTTTCAGTCAGAACTATTTTGTATGATTACGTTTAACACTATATCTTTCAGTGTGAATATAACATGTAGACACAGCATGAATGGGGCAAAGTGTTTCAGTGAACAATTTACTGTACTTTCTACCTTAACTGCTACCTACTATCATTTTTTTTTTTTTACCATAGTTCTGAAGTGGGATTTCACATGACCATTACATAGATACAGATCTTAGGAAAAACACCAGCATGCAATTTGATCTACAAAATAGAGCCACAGTCTTTCAAAATACACTCACAAAAGCAGTCTGTGTGAACCAGAACACAGAAAAGCACTTCCAGATTTCAAAGTCCCATTTTATCACAACGATTATATCTCAAAATTGCATGTTATTTAAAGTGAAATATTAGGCAGTTAGACTAATATGCACTAATTTTACATAATTGAATAGGTTTAATTCTCTTTCTTTGAAAGTCGCCACCTTTTTCGTCAACTCTCTTTTCCACCTTGTTTTCCCTCAGTCTCATTTCAGCCAGCTCACATACCTACACTATTTAATCATTAGGAAATAAATTTATATGGTGTGGAGATATATTTCCTTTTACTGTGTTAAAATTCTGTCTTTGTTATTCAGTGGACTGTGTAAATGGCTACACCTAAGCCTGTTTATAATTATGTCAAATCAGGTTTTTTTCACTAAAAGAGAAACAGGTGACTCAGTGTGAGGATGGCTAGACGGAGGTAAAGTATGCAGTGTGTACTATGCAGTGTGTATCCACCTGTCTGCTCTTTGTCAGTTCCTCCTTACGTGTCAACCCTTAGGCCACGAAAACTCATCATTGCACAAAGTTCAGCTCAAAAATACTTACCGTAATATTGCAGCCCTCAAGGCCTCAAAAGACAAAGAGACCTTGCAACATGCAACAAAGATGAGCTGTGTTTGAGTTTGCTGAAAATTTGCTTCCTCCAAATTTTGAAAGACCTTCATCGACCTTGCTTGCACTATGCTTTATTGTAAGCTGTGTTTATCAGTAGTAAAATTGTCCATAGCAAGGTCTGTGATTCATTCTGGGTTTTTTTTTGGTTTTTTTAAGGGACTTTGTTGTCAAGATTCAAAGTTTTCAAATTAAATTTTGTGATGTTTTGAGCACCATAAATTAAATGCTGCAAAGCAAGAGCACATAATA
Source organism: Paratilapia polleni (assembly GCA_015106735.1). Lineage (NCBI taxonomy): Eukaryota > Metazoa > Chordata > Actinopteri > Cichliformes > Cichlidae > Paratilapia > Paratilapia polleni. Next base: position 21,009 of record VUQI01035261.1, read on the forward strand.
GGGAATGTATGTGCACGGATGGTGGGAAAATGTGTCTTTTGCGTTTTTTTGGTGAACTGATCCCTAAATTCAATGTAAACTATTCAGTTGTTATTGATCTAACTCAATTCAGTAAGAGTCTTTAAACCATTGATGGGATGACATAATTTAACAGAAGCTATAGCTTGTCGGACATGCAAGCCAGTGTTAACCTGTTGCACAGGAGGGAGAGCTGAGTCTTAGCTTTGGATTTGAGATAATATTTAGATTTCTGTGAAGTTGTTTTAGCCAAACCTGTTACCAAAGTAGTTGCTGTAGTCAGTTGTCATTCATGCCAAATTACTTGCATGATGATCACTTTTTTTTTTTTAGCTTGTCTGAATTTTAGTTATTGTCCAGCCACAACAAAATACGTGTAATAGCATTTATGACTTTTTACAAAATACATGCAAATAGAGCTAGGTGTGGTGTACTATCAAGCCTAAATCATGCTTATAGAAATTATATAACCAATGGATAACTGATGACAAAATGCAATATATTTCTATAAATTAAATTATTTCATACCTCAATATGTCAACCATTCCTCTTCTTCTCTTTCTAACTGTCCTTTTATTGCTCTTCTTTTCTGGTACAGATCCCCACTGCACAACACAGATTGAAGGATATCTTTTTTTTGTTTCATCTCCTTCACTCCATCACTTTTGTCTTTCCATTTTAGCAATGTTTTAAATGCCTCGGAGTTCAGGGAAGGTTACAGCAATAGCTTCTGTCTGTGTTCATCCACCTCTCTTCCTCGTGTCTACCACTTTGTTTGATTATGGTTTGAGCAGCCTACGCTGCACACCCGAGAACATCTCCAGTTTAATCTAACCAAGCCTTCTCTCCGTCCATCCTTTCATCTAACCACCAGTTCCCCCATCACATCTTGCCATGAGTGCTTTAAAACCATATAATACACCCAAGGACATTTTTAGACCTTTCCCCTACACCTCATTGCTCATCACTGTAAGAGGGTCTTGATTAGAGCCCAGTGATAATCTCAACCTTTCTCTCCTTCTCCTCTTCCTAGCCATATTTCTGTGGCGACCCCCCACCCCCCCCCACCCCCCATCCCTACCCCGCTAATCTTTGCATCATTCCAATTTTTCCCTCTCCGTCTGCTCCCTCCAGCTCCTGCTCTCTATCTGCATTTGATTGCATGTAATGGTGGTAGACTGAGAAGGCAAATTGGTGCTATTCAGTACAGTTCAATCTAGGTCGGGCTGCTGATTTGTCATATTCATCTAAGGGCACCTTTGATTGGCCTAATGGTCTGGAGGAGAGGCAGTATGGGATACTCTGCCTTATTCCAGGTCTCTGGTTTTACAGTAGTAAATGTGCATGTTTATTATAGAGTGGTTCACACATTTGAAACTCAAAAATCTCTTTACCAGCTCCATTATCTTTCCATTCATGCAACATCTCAAAAGACACAGTAAATTTCTCTTTTCATTGGATTTCATACTAGTAACTTCCAAGAGGACCATATTACATATTTGAATTCTTAAGTTGAATGAAGAGAGGGTTTGGCATTGTAAGCAACTGTAACAATGTAATTACCGTAATGTCTCATTCTCATTGTTAACCTAGGCAATTAAACTCCGACTCTAAATGTTTGTTTAAAATGCCCTTTAAAGTGGACAGCTGGCTCTGTCATCTGAACTGTTGCCACTTGCCAATCAGATATGCCAGTCATCTGTGTGTGTGTGTGCATGTGTCTGTGTGTGTCTGTGTGAGTGCACCGTGGTAACCGGCCTACCATTATGAATATTCATGTGCTGATAAAACATGATTGGTCACACAGTCAGATGGTTGTCATATAGTTGGCACATGGTTACTGTGAATCTTCCAGAGAGCATGTGTGTGGATTTGTGTGTGTGTGTGTGTGTGTGTGTGTGTGTGTGTGTGTGTGTGTGTGTGGGTTCTGTGAGCCTTTCTTTTTCTCTTTCGTGCTCAGATTGTTTAGCATTGTGTTATTGTATTACATTGTACAGACATAAATGGTATACATGCAACCATAACTCTATGCTCTGCACATAATTTACACGGGCGGAGAGTATGGTTCTCGAGCTGTTCTGTCATCTGTGTGTCTGTTGGTGTGTGTGACTGGCTGTGAAAGAGGAAGGGAGGGAGAGAGACCCAGTCTGTGCAAATGAAAATATGGCAATCTATCAGGTGTGACTGGGAAAGGACAAGGTCTACCAGAACAAAATGTGAGCAGGCGCCGCTGCTGTCAGTGTATCATATTTATGTCATTGCTGATGTGCGCTGGAAACTATGTGCGCACACGGTTCATTTTCAAATTTAAACTCCATGTTTATTAGAGTATATGCTAACGGATGCATGGTTGCCTGCTGGCTTGTGATCAGGCACTCCTGTACCTATATGTAGCTTTTTTTGCTCTGTTCTGTATGTGTGCATATGTGTGTATATGTAAATGACTATCTTTAAACTAATATTCATGATAAGAATTTTATTTAAAAGGTTTTATGTGAACAAAACTCAAAAAGCTTCATAATTGAAAATGCAACCACCTACTAAAAGAGGCTTTGAGTCTTCAGTCCACTTTCTTTCTTTACCTCTCATTGATACCAATAATTATACTCTCCCCCATATTGTCCAATTTTTTTTTCTTGTGGCTCTTCTCCCACTCTCTGCGCTCTTTCCAGCTCGTCATAATGCAGCATCTCTGTTAGACTTAAAGTGCTCCATCGCTGGGACTATTAGCCCATCTCAACGGTGGGGCCCATTAGGACTGACTAGCTCCATTGTGGGCTGTGTAATGGTCGAGCTTCATGCTAGGCCTATTAGCCCAAGTCTGTGCATACTGTATGCCTGTGTGTTTTTGAATGTGTGTGTGTGGTGCTTAGATGAAAAGGTTGATGGCAGAAAATGGACTTACTTTGATGCTGCAGTCCCCATCATTTGGTGGAGATTTTCTGATTGGTAGAGCTCTGCCTGTGTTTGAATTAAGCTGCCTGTTAGAGTTTGAGCTGTTACAGTTGCAGCACTTAAATAGCTTGTGGCATACAAGAAATGACATGTTGGCATTTTGATGGGGGTATATATCACTCCTCATTTGGCTATTGTTAGCAGAATTACAATAAATATATTTTGTATAGTTTTAATGTCTAAATATCCAAAACATTTATTTTTTTTAAAGACATTCAGATTAGTTAAATGGCAGTATTATTTTGTTCATCTGCCACCACTATTTACATTACCTACACATTCAGATGATTACCTTTTGAATCAGACTGGTGTTTTGGATTGCCTTCTTTCTCAGTTAATTATCTGCTTCATGTCTGGTCCCTTTTTTTCTGAGCAGCTTTTCTCTTTTGCATGTCAATATACCCGACATATTTATGGCGTCTTGTTAAAAATGTGAATTTTGCTTTTTATGTCCACTGCAAATGATATTATTTTCTTTAATTATTGTAATTTATGTCTCTCATTATGTCTCTTGTTGCCATTCCAAAACAGTTCACACTGAAAACATTGCAAGAAACACACTTTGGTTGTGTCACTTTCAAAATGTGAGAAACCAACCTGTTCCCATTCCCAGCTCTTTGCATACTGACCTGGTGCTTGGTCGGGAACCCACAGACTTTTCATTTCATTCAATTGTATGTTTAGACTCAATTGCTAATGCCACATGTGATCGCAATTGCTAATTTTGTTTGGCTATTAAACTAAAAGAGCATGAATCCTCAATTTTTACATTTGGACATTACTACTTCCACATGCCCATTGAGAACAGTCTCAGTGGCTGCAGTAGGTTTTAATTTGCTCCTAACTGTACATGAAGAAAGACACATGCAGTGGAAATGAGGTTTCAAGGCACTGGAAAATTTGTGTATGGAAGAGGACTCCAAAATCCCCATGCAGGGAAAAAACAAACGAAAACAGTCTTCTGACCAGACATTGAATTTCATTGTTTCATGATTACAGCGCACATGCTTGAAACAGGGGAAGGACTCTGTCAATCAAACATCTTGACAGGAAGTCATTGGGGTGTCACTGACTGATGTCATGCCTGTCAGTCATCGGCGCGTGTATGTGTTTGTGTGCTCGTTATTGTATCACACTTCTCAATCACCCATTCCCTCATGGATCCATTTTCCAATGATAGGAAAGGAAGGCGTGTCCTAGGAGTGGCAGAGGGAGGGAGGGAGAGAAGAGCAGGAGAATAGAAAGAATAGGTGAAGTGAGAGTCACAGATGTTTGGCCTAATTTTTTTCTCATTTGTCAATGGGTTTACTCCTATGGAGAAGCACAGGTGTGGAACAGCCATCTGAATACTCATCACTCCACATCTCTGTGCATGTTAATATGTGTGTATTATATATTGTTACAACTGTTTTTGCTGAGTAATGCCCTGCTCTTGTCCCCTACAGTGTTGATGTGAGGTCGAGATAATGACTTGGACTGTTTGCTTCCTTGTGTAAAATGTAAATGTAAAATGCTGTGTCTGCAATTCAATTCCTAACATTTATGTAGATAAAATGTATTTTAATTTCAGTTTGATTAGTATAGCTTTAGATCTAGATTATGTTGACTGGGCATCCGATGTTTGGACTGTTGTCATTACGACAGAATGTAAAAACAAGCTAAAAAATCCTCCAACTGGCCCCTATCTTTTCTCTTTCAGCGATTCTGTGCTTATAATCAGGAAGTCCTTTACTGGTACATTCTGTTTAAAGGGAAAAATCTTTCAGCAAAAATCAAAATAACACACCACATTTGTGTGAAGAGCTCACACAGGGAAGCAGAAGTTGAAAATTCATGTCTAACATAAACATGCAAATCATTTATATACAGTAACCACCACCTGTCTTTGGTGAATTAAACTAAAGCTAAGCCCGCAATGACACAGCAGTCAAGCGCGAACAGTCTTTCTCGCCATCTGCCTCGATGACATGTGCTGTAAAGTTTTTGAAATATTGACAGTGTTGACACAGTGTTTTACTGTTGGTATACTTTACCCTCTGTGGACAGTTCTCTTTTCATGAAGCTGATATTTAAAAATGTGTTCAAGAAGAGTGGCTGGGAACAAAGTGAGACTTGGCCATTTGTTTTAATAAGTAAACAGAAAGGACACGTATCTTAGGCACATATTCCCAAAGATACATTTTCCCCCCTTTAAGTTTTATCTGTTTAATTTCTTTTTCATCCCTTTTCCTACACAGATGGGAGCTTTAAGAAACCTGGCTATATATTTCTAATTCAAACTTTCTCACATGTAAATGAGTAGCCATACACTTTCCATACAGATTGTGGTGTTACTTCTTGAATATTCATGAGTTATCATTCTGTTCCCACTAATGACACAACAAGAGGTAATGTATTCGTCCTAACTGGCTGCTAATCAGCTGCTAATCTTACTCTGATATTCCTTGTGAAACAATGCTTCTTAAGCAATAGCATTGGAACTTGTAAATTTGTTCTGGATAATCGGGCTGTGTGTGTGTGTGTGTGTCTGTGTGTGTCTGTGTGTGACTGTTCGATTTAACATTTTAAATCCATTTCACATATTCTATGTCACATGTTCCTTTCCACTTCTTGGTAGCTTCAAATCATCATAAAGAAAAATGATCCAAATATATAATTAAATGGCAAATTAAAGGAAAGATATGGAAAACTAGAAAAAAGTAGTCTCACCCATAACACCTTTTTACTTTTGAAAATGTGTACAATGATTACATGTACATAATAGTTTGTGATTTAACTGATTATCTTCTTTGGACAAAAGACATTTAACAAAGAAGTACATGAAAGGAGAGATGTTGACAGGTTGTTGTAATAACTTGAACTAAAAGACTGAAAGAAGCAAAAATGAAACAAATTATATTTTTGCCCATTGTTCAGCAAAGCAGTGTTTAGAGAGGAAAGCAAGCCAATTTGTCTCTAATTGATTTATGTGTTTAGTTAGTTAGCTTTCCTTACAATGTCTGTGTGCACGTGCAACAGCAAATACATTCAACATGAGTGTTGATTCAGAAACTCCATGTGCTCAGTCTAAAGGCAGCGGCAGTAGATAGGACTTAACTTTTTTGGTGTGTTTTATTTTTGTTTCCTTCCCATGTTGTAACATCTCTATTGTGAAGAACACTCTTTTTATTGCAAAAGGCAGCAGCCCCCCTTATGTGTTTCTAGCCATATTTTATTTCATGAATGAATCTTTGTTCTATTGTGTATATATGTATGAGTGTGAATTCATGCACGTTTGTTCCCAGGATAGGAGAGCAGGTCAAATTAAGCTGTGGGTGTTCTACCATTCTTTCATTTTGCTGCAAAGTGTAGGTAAATTGTCAATGGTTAGATATGGCTGCTTGTCTATTATCAGTCAGAGAAGAAAGGTAGAAATGGGCAAATGAAGGATAAGTGACAAATTAGGGAATCGTATTGCGTCCAGTTGGCATACAGCTATAGCTATTGTATTTACATAGCTATGCATGGCTTCAAAACTGCACTCACCAACACACCACCATACTAACATGGCATAGAGATATCCTCGACTATAAAAATAGCATTGATTCTTGATATCATGGATTTCACAAGTTGTTGGAAACATGCATTTATGATGCTGATCTCCCATTCTACATCATCAACATAAGGCACCTCAAAGGTGTCTTATTGGATCCAGTGGTGCATGATCAAGCTGCAAGTAGCCTTTAGAAGATGGTAATTTGTGGTCATAAAGACATGCCCGTGGTCAACAACACCACTGCAGATTGATACTAAGGGGCCCAAAGTGTGCCAAGAAAACTCTCCATACACCATTATAATATGGTGTAGGGAGCACCACTAGGAATTATGGTACTGTTGCCAAATTCTGACTCTACCATCTGCATCCTTAATCAGAAATTGATAATTCATCAGACCAGGTAACATATTTCATTTTAGCTGTCCACGGCAGCCACAGATTTATGTTCTTGAGAATGTTTATCTGACTTAGTGAAGCCTGTCTGTCAGCTTAAACCAGTTTTGGCCATTCCCCTCTGACCTGTCTCATCACCAAGGCATTTCTGCCTTCTGAACTCCCACTCTCTGGATGCAGATTTTTTTTTTCTAGCAGTATTATGAGTAAAGCTTAGAGACTGTTGTGGAGCAAAATCCAAGCACATCAGCAGTTTTAGAAATAAAATCAATTCATTCCCTATAATCATGTTTGGTGTGAACGTGAAGTGACGGTCCTGACCTGTGTATTGGCAAAATTATTTGCATTGCAATTTTATGCATTCCACTTCATCAGGGGTTCTTAATAAAATAGTTGAGTTTTAAAGTACTGTGTTTTGCCCAATATCTCTGTCCTCTTCATTATGTTTCACTTGGGTTACCAGCACGTAGAATACGATTTTGAAAGGTTAAAAGCATCAATTGCAATTTGCTCTAATTGCACTTCATAATTTTGACACCATTTTTCTTCCCTAATGCCTTCAAAGTACTAAGATGACGATAATCTTGGTGCCAAAATGTGTGTGTTACTTCAATTTTTCATTGAAGATCTGGGGTTCTGTTGTTAAAATATATGTTGTTTGTGTATTTACCACTTATTTTTAATTATTTATCCTTTCATTTTGTATTATAAGCTGACACTGGAGAGGAAGCAGGGATGACAAGAAGCATACAAGAGAGGAGAGGATGGCATGACAGAGATTAACTTAAGTGAGAAGTGTTTGATAGCAAAGGGAAGGAGCAAAACGTCAAAGGAGAGAGTGAGGTGATGGGGTGAAGGCAAGGTACACTACAGATGAAAAGAAACAGAAATAAGGTTAATGGGAGGAAAGTGTGTACTGAGGAAAAGGTAAAAGGGATAGACATAAAAGAGGGGTAAGTAAGAGAAAGAGTTGAAGGAAAGGGTAAGCCTCTATAGGTAGCAGTAATTAGAGCAAGGCTTGTCCCCTGTGAGGCAAATACACACACATGCTGTTAATTCACACAGATGATTGTAGCCCTTCATTGCCCATCAAGTCCGCCTCTATGGGTGGTAAATAGGTTTTACCCCAGTCTACATTAGGCATTTCAAAGAATCCTATTACCTCAGTGCTCACGCTATACCTTCTTTTATTACAGCAAAGCAGCGATATGCACAAACTAAAGCAACAAAGCAGTCACACTTTAAAGTAACCATGAATGTCGTTTGAAATAAACCATGAGTTGGTACAGTGACACAATAATATACCAATACATTTACTTGATAAATAAAACATAAAGCATGTTATAAGGTCACAGTTTGCACATTGGAGGTATTAAGTATTTAGCAGCTTTGACTGGCTCAGTTCACCATGTCTTACTCACTGTATAGCAGCTGGGTTGTAAAGTTTAATGAGCCACCCTCCTCCCATCCATCAGCTTTTGCGCAGGGAGTACTGTAAATACTTATGGTGTTTTTTGGCCTCTAAATGGCAATAGTACAGAAATATCATATTTAGTTACAAATTTCAATTCAATTTTATTTATTTAGCACCAGTTCTGAACAACAATCGCCTCAAGGCGCTTTATGCTGTAAGGTAAGGTCTTGTTAGAGAGTATTAGAGAGAAAACCCCAACAATCAGATTATCCCCAATGAGCAGCCACTTGGCAATGGTGGAAAGGAAAAACACCCATTTAACAGGAAGAGACCTCTAGCAGAACCAGGTTCAGGGAGGGGCAGTCATCTCCTGCGACCACTTGGGGGGTGAAGGGGAAGAGAAAAAAAAAAGGATAGCATAGAGAGACATTTCCTTTTCCATGCTCTAAACTAGAGAAGATGTATGCAGTTTTATTTATCCTTGTCTGTAATTGTTTTCTCCTTCACAAAATGTATCTTCATATGCTCCAGTGGTAATACTGCTTAACAGATTTGTAAAATACCAGTCTTCTTAATTACCCTAAAGATAGAGATGTGAAATATGAATATTTCAGAGATGGTAATTCTCTATGGAATTTAATACTTAGTATTATGAATTTGATCCAGTTTAATATTCATGGAGCATGGAAAGGAGAACCTTTTTTGGTTGCTCTCTGAAGAATTTTGTGCCTGGCTATACACAGTGCACAGGAAAAAGTTTTCAGACTCTTTCAAGTTTCTTTTTGTGCTCATTTTTAAAATGATTTCTGTTATTTTTATTTATATCTGTACATACAGTGATCGAACATGATAAACCTAAAGCAGAGTTTTGGAATGTTTTGTGAATAAATTTTAAAGTAAGACTGAAATAGCTCATTTCAGTTGCCAGACTCTTTCAGATTTTCCTCATTTTGTCATGTGCCAGACTCATCTTGAAAAAAAATGTATCAAGGCACAGTTCTGAAGAGGGATATAAGGAAATGTCTTTAGCAGTGCCTAAGAGCACAGCAGCCTCCATCACTGCCAAATGGTAGAGGTTTAGAACCATCAACAGTCTTCGTAGATCAGCTGAACTGAGTATCTGGGGCTAAAGGGCATTGATGAGCTAGTTAAACAAGAACCCAGTGGTGGCTATGAATGACACCAAGAGTTTCTTTGCGACAATCTTATAGAAGGAACCTTAAAGAGCTCAACCACTCACACCATTTTGGTCAGACCCCATTGTCCATAAGTCTCATAACCAGCCACCGTGGAGTTTGACCAACTCTCAGATCCACAATTGCCACAGTTACCAACAGTGTATGTGGAGGAAACCAGACACTGAGCATCAGCTCATTAATACCATCCCTACAGTCAAACACAGTGGTGGCAGCGCTATGTTGTGGGAAGCTCTTTCTGCAACGGGTAAGAGCAGATGAGTCAAATAGAGGAAAAGACAGATGTTAAGCCAATGTCTCCAGTGAAAGTTTCTTCCATTGTGTCAAGCAAATCTTTACATCCCAACAGCACAACAACCAGAAGCATAATGCCAAGAAAATACAGGAGTGGTTACTGGAAAAATGTGAAAGTCCTGGAGTTGCCCAGCCCCGGTCGGGACTTGAACCCAGTAGAACATCTCTGACCCTGAAGCACTATTGCTCCTCATCCAGAATTAAACAATTTGTGCCACAAAAAGGAGATACTGCCAACTGAAAGTTTTTTTTAATTTTTAGGCTTATTTCCAAGAAGAGGTTGTCGTTGCTTCCAAAAGTGCTTTAATTAAATACTTAGAGAAGGGTACGAATGCTCCCCAAAGAACAGTTTAGAAAACTCCTGTATGCATTCTATACCATGTAACAAGTGGGCATCAGTACCTGACAACAGTAGGAGATTAATATATATATATGGTGTGTCATACATCCATGTTTCAGTCATTTGTCACATTCACAGACTTTTTGACATGCCTTAGACCCGACTCAGTGCAAAGACACATTAATATTAACTCAGCTAATTCTCATCTGACTACCTCACAACTTAAACAGAAAAATCACACCAACATTACCAAATCAATACATTGACTTCTTGGATCTTAGATGTTCATTTCCCACTTTGGTTAGCTTATTCATTCACCACCAGTGACTGCAAAGTCTGAAGCTATTATGATGCTCATTATGATATTTGGTCAGAGTGTGTGTTTGTGTAAGTGTGCATCTTCTCCAGGTAATGAATTGTCTGGTTTCCGTTAGTGCTGAGTATGCTGTTGATGCTGACCACACACAGGCAGTATTGACTGGAGAGGTTTGAGTATTGATATGTGGCCACTTAAAAAGGTTCTTTAGGTCTATTGCATTTATGCCATCTTTTAATTTAGGTTAGGTTGTATAGAGTGCATTCCTATTGAGCTTTGCATATGTCCTTCCTCTGTCGAATTTATTAGGATTACCTATACGCCTGTTTTTTTCCAGCATTCGTTGCAGTCACTCCTTTGACATAGAGTTAATAAACGGTTTGTCCAGTTTCCTATACTTTATTTGATGTTATTGTGGTGTTATTTATCTTTGTGTGTGTTTATCTGTATGTGAGAAACAAAAAAAAACAAAAAAAAACTGGCCATATCTGCCATTTTTGTGTTTGTGCTTTATCTACTTTGATTGTATAGGTATACAGTTGTTGTATAATGTATTTTCTCTGTCTTTCTTTTTGATTCACATGCTGTGTCAATGTTTATTTCTGTCCAGATTCGGAAAGAAAAAAGAGGAGAAGAAGGAAGCGAAGGCTGCTCTGCAGCGACAAAAGTCAGACCTCCTCAGTGGCCATGAGCTTGAGAGGATGAAAGAAGAAAGAGAGAGGTGGGGAGCTTTGTAGAGATGAGATGATTAGGATTTTTTTGGTGCTCTGTGAAACCTGAAATACTGTATGCACTTAGAGGAGGTGTGTTAATCTTCCCACACTGAAGAACATTTAGTCAACATCTTTTGTCTTCCTTGTTGATGATGGATGATTGTTCACTTCACATCTCTGTCATTTTTAAAAAAATATTCTTTGTTAACATTATCAATCTGTCTATTGTCTCCATCCCTCTATACTCTGTGCCTGTCCTATTTGAGCTCTGTGCTCAAGATGTTTTCTGTGGTAGCTCAGTCATCAGTAGCCCACAAATCAAAATCTTCTCATCTTCTCTATTTCAATAGATGCCTTAATTAGTCTTCCATTTTCTTTCCAGAATTGAGGCAGGTCATCCTGAGTTGCGAGATCAACGGTCCAGGGACCAGCAAGGCGGCGGTGTCAGTTCGGCATATCCAGATTTTGAGGATGATGACGCAGATCCCAACTATGCCCGTATACAGTCCTTCAGGGACCGAGATATAGGTTCAGTACCACAGCCTCTGCCTCAGTCACCTCCCTACAGTACAATTCAGCATGCCCGTACACCTTCCCCTCAAGGCCCCTCTGGCTTTCAAGGACATGGAAATCATGCTAATGAGCCTGGAGTCATCCCTGATGATGACCCTCTGGATAGGCTGTATGCCAAAGTCAACAAATCAAGGGGAGCCGGAACTACATCTCCTCCTGCTCCTGCTCCTATTAATGACAGGTAAGGAGCTGTGACCTTATTTGGATGTAATGATAAGAGTCTAACAAAGAAAAAGATTTTGATATTGCACAAGGTTTTATTCAGTAGTGAGATTCAGATTTTATAATTGGAACATTTAAAAGAATTCAGAAAGTTGTGGATAAACCTGGGCCCCACCAGGTGTAGCACATGGGAGGCTCCCAGTTGACCCCATGAAAGACCTAGCCAGGTTCACCAGCAATGGATAACAGGGGTACAGCATACTGTTACCTGGGTGTCAGAAAATGGTTGTGTATACAAAGAGCATGCCCAACTAACTGATAAATATCCGCCTACTGTCTTTTTTAATCCACTTTGTTTCTCCTGCTCCTCACCCCTCCCATTCTTCAGTTTTACAGTGCAGTGTTATCTTGCTGATGCTTCATATTTCCCTTCTTTTTGCCCTTCTCCTGAATCACGTTTATCTGCCTGAGGCCAATGTGTCTCTGTGTGAGTATGTGGGTGTGCAAGTTTGAAAACAGTAGAGATAGAGACAGACAAAAAGGAAAGATTGACTTGTTTGTGCTTGCTTTAAGCTTCAGTATGAGTGCTTGTGTACTGAAGTGCCCACTGACATACATATAATGTGTGTGTGTTTGTGTGTGTGTGTTTATGTGTGTCCCATTAAAAAAAAATCAGGGCTCAGTGTTCCTCTCCGTTTCCCAATCCTGACTTCTTTCCTTTATTATGTCAGTCACAGCTCACTTACTTCTGAATATATCTGCCAGTGCAGATATTCTCTCGCACACACACACACACACACACACACACCCACCTTATTTCTGTACCTGTCTTCTAGCGAGGGAGTAAACCTGTGTGACGGACAGCTCCGGGCATCATAGAGATGTTTTCTGACACTCCCTTTCTTGTATTATTACCTCCATGCCTATAAGTGTTTTTTTTTTTTGTTTTGTTTTTTTTTCCTTTTTTCTGTGCAGAGTCAGGACTCTTTGACCTTGATTCATAGCATAGACTTCCTCTAGATTATTATGTAGAGTAAACTGTTAAGAGGATCAATACAGCAAAATTGGTTAACTTTTAGCCAATACAGCACAGGATGGGAATCATATTGTAATATCGTGATATGCTGCCCGCGATAATGATAATATCACAATACAGTGATTCTGAGATAATCGATACATTGAAAGACAGTCATCTACAATACTTCCCAATATCTCTTTAACTAAAGAAAAAAATGACCCTAAAAAGACAAAAAGATTTTATTTATTCATAATAATTATTCTGTTTTGTTAATGTGTCAGTTCAATTTATTAGCTCTCTGACAAAGTTCTCCCTCTGAGTTTTTTCTTCTTCACTTGAAGTTGGTTAAATGCCATTTACTTTACCCTAATTAATTTGCTAAGCACAACCACAGAGAGTTACAAAGTAACTATTCTGGTAAGTCTGGTTGATGGGATGGACTGCTTACGTGTTTTAAGAAAATCCATCCATTTTTTTTTTTTTTTTCCCCCCGCTTATCCAATTCAGGGTCGTTGGGGGAGCTGGAGCCTATCCCAGCTGTCATAGGGCGAGAAGCAGGGTACACTCTGGAGTCCTGCGACAGACTGGCGCAGGACTAACACAGAGAGACAAACAACCGCTCACTCACACCTACAGCCAATTTAGAATCACCAGTTACCCTAACATGCATCAGTTTGGACTGTGGGAAGAAGCCGGAGTGTAAATCTGTTAATCTAAGTAAATCTCTAAGTAACTGCTGCTCAGTCTATACAAAAAAGGCCTTATTTTAAGTTTGCTGTGTCATAAACAGTGTGTAGCATGTTTTTTGTGAAACTGTTCGTATTCAAACAGTTTACCTTACCTGCAGGTTTTGCACAGATGTTCAATATTTCCTGGTTATCTGCACACACATAATTTGGATTATGTGAAAGTGCTGATAGGTGGAGCTAAATATGTTAAACACAATAGACTGTTTTAAATTTTTGTTATTATTAAAGCATCACAGGTTATTGTAAATATATTTAATATTTATTTACTAAGGTTTTCCCATGTTTCTCTTTCCTTATAAAAACTAACACAGGTCTTAAAATGTCTTGATTTTTGGGACCTATATATCCATGGCCAAAGGTTTTGGCAGATAGTGCTATTCATTTATCATCACTTCCTGAAACCTAATGATGCAGACAGAAGGAGGTGCAGGTATTGGCTGACAGTAATCGATGGTGCCAAAAAAAGAAGGTAGTGTGTCAGCGGTGTCTGTGCGTGTGTGCATGCTGCTGTGCATCAAGGGAGGCCAGAGCCACTGTATGCATATGGGAGATAAACAAAATCTCTAAGAACTCCATTCCATCAGCATCTCAGCAAAGCAGTGAAGAACACCTATTTTACACACAGGCGTGCAAACACACACGCACATCGACACAGAGAATGATGCAGTGACAGAAACACCAGCAACACGCAACTCACAACTGAACCCAGCTATGTGTGCTTATACCACTGCGTATTAGATGTTAGAAAGAAGGTTTATTGAAAATGCTCTAAAAGCCAAATTACAAAGCAGGCTCTGTATAGTCCTAGCTAATATTGCATAATGATGGTAATTTAAGTGATAGATAACATCAGCTTGAATTAATACAAATTTACCAAAACACAGTTAGTGGGACTTTCCATCCAGTCTTGGGTCAAAAATAAAGAGCCTCTGGTATAATTGGTGAACAGGGCATGGCACTTAGCCAGCTGCTGCTTTTGCCTTCTAGCATACACCTTGTTAACATCTATGAAAAGACTGCTTCTTTCCAAAAGAGATTAACATATTCACTGGTTGAATAAGTTCTTGCTAATGGAACAATAATTTAACATAATATGTATCTTTTTTAATTATTTAAGTTTAGTTATTTAGTAAGGCAGAAACAGTGTTCTGCTTACCTGCCTTTAAACTGTCAATGGCTGTCACTAACACAGACTAGCTGATTCTGTTTATGCTATTTTCTACTGGATTTGTACAGCAGTGTCTGCTTTGTACGTATTGGTGCACCCCCAGATACTTAGATACCCAGAGAAGCCCCCTCTGTGAATTTACCCTGCAGCTGAGTCTGAGTCCAACACCAAAAAGCCTAACAAATACAGACGGGGTTCTTTCATATCTGCAGGTGTCTCTGTGAAACGTGCAAGAAAGATCACATAATCAGTCAGTAGGCAGTCAATTGTTAGCCAATTCTCGAATCTGTCAAAAGCTGACTTTGTAGCAGATCAGCACCAGATTGTGAGACTTCTGGAATAACAAAGACAAGAGAAGAGCACGTTATGTATGAAGCTTTCTGCAACAGCTCCATCATTCTTGCATTATTTGAGTTTAAACATCATGTCAGTTTCTTCAGACAGATGAGAAAGGCAGCATTTACACTAACATACTGCATTTGCATGCAATATGTGGATTCTAATATATAGTAAGCATGTAGCTGGCTTCATGTCTGCAACCGTGTGCGTCTTATATTATAAGATTATTTATTTAGATTAGTGATTTGCTTTAACCAGTTCTATTATAGAAAGGACAGTTATTTAAACACACAGCACAGTGATATATCACGCTGTCTGCTTCACAAGTAGCCTATCACCTTTAATTCCAAAGGGCACATCTAGTTTAATTCCATATGCATGGCAGAGTTTAGTGCAGACTCCT
>VUQI01035263.1:5217-20943 GCA_015106735.1 Paratilapia polleni
TTCTTTTTGGAGATTTGTTTGGTTTTTATTTTTTTTTTTTTTAGAAAATTAGATATAATTAGGACTGCTGCTGATTATTGATTTTTTTTTTTTTTTAATATTATTTTTTAATGGATCTGCCTTTGTGGGAGAGGGGTATTTAATAATTTGATTGATCCTTGGCAACATCTACTTTCAAATTTTCACTGTGAAAATGACTGAAACTCCAGTCCATCAAGGCATTTGTGCTTGACTAAACAAATGTCATTTTCTGTCAGCCAAATTGATTGGTTGTTTTACAGCTAACGACAACAACATACATACTTAAAGGAAAAACCTGAATGCTTGACACCTACAGTGAGGGGATCTGATGGGGCTGTTATGCTGTGGGGAGCATTTTGCTTGCACGTTTTGGGTCCATTTGCCCCCTTGCTTTTTTGATTACCTTTATCCTTATGATGAAACATTTCTATCCTAGATGAGAGTGGTCTCTTTCAGGATGACAGTGCCTCCTTCCACAAGACACAGGGCCTCACAGAATGGTTTGAGGATAAAAGCCATATGAATCTTAAGCTGTTGCCTTCACAGCCACCTGATGTCAACCTGAATGAACACCTATGGGACCGCCATGTTAGACGGTCCTCAACACCATCATCAAAACATCAAAACACCCGCCATTCCTCCAGGAGAGAACAAGAGAGAATCATTGTTAAAGAACTTAGCACCTTACTAAGAGTCTGCCTATCTCTTGGTATTGTTTTCAATCACACTGTCTTTTATTGACATTTTATGTGGTGGTTATCACACCACAAACCTATATCTAGCAGTTGCTTACTATGATAACCAGCTTAGAATTATTTAAAATAAGCAACTAAGCTTTTCAAAGCTATTATATATTTTTGTGGTGCTTAAATAGATGAATTACTGTTGTCACAAAATTCTTTTTTCTGTCCATTTAACAGATTATCAGATATTTATGTCAGCTCTAAACACGAATTGGTTTACTACCATATTTGTCACAATTACAATTACAGATGTAGTGATCATTTTTTCTTTTTATACCTCACTATTCGGTCTGTGGAAAGCTACCTATGTAAGGGCTGGGTTATTTTCAGTCATTATTTTTGAGTTGAATCATTATGAAAGCAAAATAACTGAAATAAAACCATTATTGTGCAACATTCTGTTTCTCAACAATGCTCTTGTTAACTGTCATGTTTGAGGTTGTGGACATTTTCAAAAAGAAAACACCATGTTGTTCCATGCATAGCAAGAACACTACTAAAACCAGAAATACAGTATTATGTCTGGTTAATTCAAAATATTCTTACAGTCTGACCATGTGATAAATCCTTTAAGACTCTGAGCTCTATTTTTGGGAAAGCTGCAGCACAGTGCAACATTATTAGTTATTATTATAGTTATTTGTGTCCTGCTCTGTGTTTCAGAGGAATGCGAAAGGCAGCTTTGGTTTTTGGCTTTGTAAATGGTAAATGGACTGGTACTTATATAGCACTTTTCTACTCAGTTTTTGAGTACTCAAAACGCTCTATACTACATGCCACATTCACCCAGTCATACACACATTCATACAGTGCTTTTATCTGTACTTAAGCGCTAGCTAACATTCACACACACACACATTCAGATCAATGCATCGGGGGCAATGTGGGGTTCGGTATCTTGCCCAAGGATACTTTGGCATGCAGACTAGGGGAGCCAGGGATCAAACCAGTGACCTTCCGATTAATAGACGACCCGCTCTAATAAACGACCCGCTCCTGAGCCACAGCCGCCACAAGTAAGACATTGTAAGACATTGTAAGACATTGGATCAGTCATGGCCTACCCTATAGGCATTTTCCCATCATAATGCCTGCTGTCACTTTAGTAATTCAGTTGGGAGCCTTCCTCAGAGGAATCTTGTTGTTGCCCTACAGAGCTTCACTATGAATATATCCTATATAAGACAGCAGGTCACATTTCCTGTTAAGAGCAGTTGCCATCTCTTGTTAATTTGAATTAGCTCTTGACTATACAGTACTGTGCAAAGGTCTTGAGCCACCCCTCATTACTTTATATTTTACTTGAAAAATGGGAAATAGGTGCAGAGATAGGTGCGGGAAATACAGTATGCAAGGCAATTCTAATGAGCTTGGAAGTCAGTATTGAGAATGACCACCTTTATTCTTCAACGCAGACTGAACTCTCTTAGGCAAGCTTTCTTTTAATTTCTTCAGGAATAGTTCTCCAGACTTTCTGAATTACATTCCAAAGCTCTTCTTTGGATGTTGGCTGCCTTTTGTTCCGTTCTCTGTCATGATGATCCCACTTCTTCAATAATGTTGTGGTCTGGGTTCTGGGGAGGTCAGTCCATGACTGATAGTGTTCCATTGTGTGTTTTTCTATACAGCTATGCTTTAACTGCATTGGCAGTGTGTTGGGAATCATTGTCATGCTGAAAAATAAAGCCATGGCCAATCAGATGCTATCCAGATGGTATTGCATGGTGGATCAAAACCTGACAGTACTTTTCTGCATTCATAATTCCATCACTTTTGACAAGATCCCCAACACCAGGGCTGAAATGCAGCTCCCAACCATGACAGAGCCTCCACTGTGTTTTACTGATGGCTGTAGACACTCACTGTTATACCTCTCCTAACGTCCTCAATACATATTAATGACGATTTGAACCAAAAAGTTCAAATTGGATTCATCACTCCATAAGACCTGTTCCCACTGATTTTCACTCCAATTCTCGTGCATTTTGGCATACCACAGCCTATTCTCCCTGTTTCCCTTCCTTAAGAATGGCTTCTTGACAGCCACCCTTACATTGAGACCATTTCTGATGAGGCTTCAGCGAACAGCAGATGAACTGACGGTCCAGATGCATCTCTCCAGTCTTTGCTAGATTTTTTCCTATTTCTTGAGGACATGGCTTTCATATACTGTTCATCTGCTGTAGATAGTTTATTAGGGCTGACACTTCTTCTTTTGTCCTCCACTTGTCTAATAGTTTTCAGCTAACGGGTATTTGGGAATCATCTTGTTGGTGCAAAAATACTATTTTATGCCTGACAAATGGTGCTATCTTTGGCATGTTTTGTAGATTAAATTAAAGAAATGGGAACAAATTATGTGTTTTTTGTGACAGACTACTAGTAATAAAGTGCCTAAAGATATGAAATTGAAATCTAAAATTGATTCTTTGTGAGTTTTCTGTTATGCATAGACACAACACTGGTTCATCCCTTAAGTTTGGTGTTTGAATGATTCATAGGTCACTGTTAAGTGGCTTAACAAACAAAAAACATTCCTCTGAAAATGACCAGGTACAAGGACTGGACTGAAAATGAGTGAAAAAGCAGCCAGTGTTCAAAGAAAAACTTTGAAAGACCTTCAGAAAGCCTGGAGAACTATTGCTCAAGACCACTTTAAAAAAAAACTTACAAGAAAGTCTGGCTCCCTGGAAGCAAAATATAAATGGGGGCAGCTCAAAACTTTTGCATAGTACTGTATGTTGAAGTTCATGTGATCTCAATTCAATTCAATTTCAATTCAATTCAATTTTATTTATATAGCCCCAATAACAGCAACTGTCACCTCAAGGCTAGTCAATCAGGAATTTGATGATTTCGTGTTTTCTTTTTTTGTATATGTGTTTGCATATTTTGAGCAGACTTAGGCTGTCTTCTTAGATAATTCTGTCACTTTATTTGGTGAAGGCACCCCCATACAGCTTTAAAGAATCGCAATCACATTTAGCATGTTTTATTTTTCTGTGTATGTTCTGAGTAGGTTTTCACTCCAAAGCCAACTAGAATAGGCTCCAGACTCCCTGTGATGCTAAGTTGGATCTCAATTATGGTTGAATTTTTTAAGTAATTTTCTGGGCTGAGTTTCTCTTGTACTTGTTTCTGTCTGTAACAGAATAAAACAACATTGTTTGCTCATTGCATCAATGGATGTAAGCTTGCTCCTCAGGTCAAAGCTGCAGATTCATTAGTTGTAGTTCCACGGCTGGGATTACTCCCATCCATGGTGATTTTACAAGTCCTGCATCAACATGTGTGTGCAGCAAATTTTTTATTTTTTTCTCCTCAGTCAGCAGCAGAGCAGAGAGCACAGGAACACCAACAGATTTATAGCTCTTTGGTTCCACTAATGGTAAATGGTAAATGGACTGGTACTTATATAGCGCTTTTCTACTCAGTTTCTGTGTACTCAAAGCGCTTTACACTACAGGCCACATTCACCCAGTCACACATACATTCATACAGCACTTTTATCTACACTTAAGTGCTTACTAACATTCACACACACTCACACTCCGATGAATGCATCGGGAGCAACGTGGGGTTCAGTATCTTGCCCAAGGATACTTCGGCATGCAGACTAGGGGAGCCAGGAATCGAACCACTGACCTTCCGATTAGTAGACGACTCGCTCTACCTCCTGAGCCACAGCCGCCCATCAAACTGAAATGACCTACTGTCATCCTTGTAATGGTCTAGGGGTAATCTGTCATTGTTTTCAGCTGCTGAGTCTCCTCAGAGGACAGCATCAGATGGATCACAGTGAAGGTCACACTAAAACACACAAACTGGTGTGCTTGACTGAATCACAAACTGTGATTCAGTCAGCTGGCAGGTTCCCCCAAATAGAACAAAATTAGCATGACACTTAGAGCCATTCAATTCAATTCAATTTTATTTATATAGCACCAAATCACAACAACAGTCGCCTCAAGGCACTTTATATTTAGGGTAAAGACCCTACAATGTAGACAGAAAACCCCAACAGTCAGACGACCCCCTATGAGCAAGCACTTGGCAACAGTGGGAAGGAGAAACTCCCTTTTAACAGGAAGAAACCTCCGGCAGAACCAGGCTCAGGGAGGGGCAGCCATCTGCCGCGACCGGTTGGGGGTGAGGGCAAACAGAAGAGAGCAGAGGGAGACAAAAGGCACACTATGGGAGAGAGAAAGAGTTAATAATAGGTAATGATTAAATGCAAGTGGTGTATAAACACATGGAGAGTGAAACATAAAGGGGATCTGCTCCAGGTTGGAGTAAACTAGAATTCTTGTTTGAGGACAGCTCTGTGAACATCAGCAGTTGCCATATATGACACAGTTTGTTCCAGAAAGGAACTGCATCAATGGCAGGATGACAACATGTCTTCACAAATTGCTCAAATTGATTGCGTTATTATTTGACAAATCCTTGAGGTGCAAGATTAGTAGTACCACTGAATTTTGTAGAGGCTGGCTAGCAGACAGAAAAAAGGAGGCCACTAGAAACTCATTTGACCTTGTGAAGCATGGGGCTGGTTTTGTGCTGACTGGATTCTGTTCCTGATGTTGTCACCTTGGCCTGCCTGTGTCTGAATAGGTGATTCATCATCTCCCAGTAGACTGTGCTGAATGTCCAGCTGTAGCTGGCAGAGTATACAGGGACTGCTACTTCTAAGCTCCAGACAGTGTAGTACCAGCAAACATTAATCTGCTATGGTCACTTCTGTGATGATGTGGAGCTTTGTGTCTTTCAGTAGCAGTAGTCATTTTTCCTGTGACATTTTGCTGAGACATGAGTCATCTCACAGCTCATTCAACAGCTTAAGGGCATGTCCACATCAAACATAGTCAATTATGGACATGTCACTATGAGCTTCTATTTAATAATGCTGTTGTGTGAGATAATAGTGCAAGCAGAAGGACTGTAGCTACCTCAAGTTGCCTTCCATCATATCCACTAGAAGCAGCTTGTCTAAACATCTCACTTGAGGCAGAACATGATTTTTTTTTTTTGTTTGTTTGTTTTTTTTTTACCTTAGCACTTGATAATGAAATTTTTGACTTCTCTCCTCACTCCCTAAATAAATTCATCCATGGATTTCTAAGATCCCTGCCCTGTCTTCTGTCCAACCTGTGCAGACTGTCTAGAAGTGCACTCATTTTTTCCATATTCTCATTCCTCTCTCTCTCTGTGCTCTGCTTTCCTCAGCAGAAATGGTCGTCTCACCAAATCCACCAGATATGAGAAAGCAAATCCTCGAACTTGATACTTGAGCCTATAAAATCCAAGGCATCCCACCTTTCCACTTTGACTTTTATTGTTTTGCTATTTGGAAGGAGAGGTGTATTAGGCATTAGTAGTCACGACATAGAGCTGTGACAGTTGTAGTGCTCATGGTGACAGAAGTGGCAGTAGACAGGTGGCTGTTCTTCATTCAGCTTATAGATATCAGCTTATATATATGTGTTTTTTTTAAGTCATCAAAGATGTATGCTGTACAATCATTCCACCCTAGAAAAAAAACTGTTCAAAGAAATAATTAAAAGCCCAAAATTACCATGCCATTCATGCCTATGATGAGTGTATGTAAACCTCTGACCACAACTGTGTATGTCACATGATTTCAAATCATTTCACAATGGTGGTAATATTTCCTAACTTAGAGTGTGGAGTATTTGATCCGATGTAAAAATTCAAAACAGGTTACAATTGAGACCACTACAATAAAATGCTGATGCATCTAGTTTCCAATTACAGCTAACTGCATGAATAGGTTTGTAAAAGACCACGTGAAAACGTGCCCGCACTGTCCCTCATGCAGCATGGCACCACATGGAACTGCCTGAACAGTAAGAAATCAAATTTATGATGGGTGTTGAGGGGAAACAACAGCATCAGTAAACAGCAGTAGTGAGGAGATTTAAGAAAAGACATACTATCAATAACAGAAGGCACAATGGCCATTCTGGAAAAGAAAAGAAAAGACTGCTCACAAACCAGCACAAAACTACAAGATTAACTTTGCCAAATGGATACCATAGTGACTACTTGGTCCTGGCCCTGGAACATAGAGTTAGGACTGTGCTGACTGTCAACAGTTATTCTAAATTTGATTATATAATTGAGTATTTTATAAAAATTGATGGTGGTGTAATGCAATATTTGAAAGTCAGGGCTAAACAGCCAGCTTATGTCCTGTTTTCCTACTCGCGGGTTTACCAGGTTGCAGTTGTGGCAGTCCGTGATATGTTTGAACCAACTCCAACTCCACCATCTTAGATTGCAGCAGGAGACAGTAGTTCTTCTTTTGCTTTTATGATCCAGTGTGAGCTGGAGGAAAACTCTAACCAGAACCAGCAGCAGGTGGAGACCTAATTCACTATGTGCCACTATGCTGAGCTGACCAAGGCAGCAGAGCAGAACAAGGGCTACCAACTACAGTCTAAGACGATGGAGTTGGAGTTCATCCAAAGG
Source organism: Paratilapia polleni (assembly GCA_015106735.1). Classification (NCBI taxonomy): domain Eukaryota; kingdom Metazoa; phylum Chordata; class Actinopteri; order Cichliformes; family Cichlidae; genus Paratilapia; species Paratilapia polleni. The sequence goes on from VUQI01035263.1 coordinate 12,474, forward strand.
ATGGGGAACTTGCTGAAGAGGCAGTTCAGTTATTTCTTTATTATTCATTGTGACAACGTATATATAGGATTATTTATTGCTTTCTTTAAGATAACATGGGTGCACTTTCACACACACGTGTGCTTGTGGGCCACATGCCCCCACTATTGTCACTAAAGCATTTTAATTCTGTGTGGAAAGAGATTGCATCAATACAAGGCATAGTAAATTCAAGTTTGTAGATATGAAAAAAGGGTTTGGCAACTGATCAATCGTCCAGTTCATTCTGTTGGCCCCGTGTGTGATCACAGATGACTGATAACATCACCGGTGGGCAAGGGGCAGGTAAGGTTGATGTGCACCTATTAGGGTAGCACTTTCCATCCTGTGTAGTGCACAATGTGTGGCCCAAACAGGAGAAATCTCAATAGCACGCGGATGGAAGCGAAACACACACACCCCAAGAGACTTTTACATGTTGACATACAACAATGAACGATTTAGCCAACCATAATTAATTAATATAAATGGACGGACATCAGCTGAACAGCTAAAACGGTATCAATTATAATTATCAATTACGGTATAACGGTATAACATTTACTGACTCTTTACTTTTTACCTAAGACCTATAGTTCTAATATATTGTCCATTCTGTTTTCATCTGTGTGTAAAATGTCTCACCTGTCTCTCCTCCTTTCTTCATTGTGTTTTCCCCACACACAGCAGAATGTTACACTGGGTGGAAAGAAAAAGTTAAGGAGACAAGATAAACGAGCATGCATAGTCACATTAATCTCTATTTTAAAAATCAAACCAGAAGTGACCATGGATCAGTGTAGATGCTCCACACACACACATACACTTGTTTTGACATCTTAATGGGGAACTTCATTGACATAATGCTTTCCCTAGCCCCTTACCCTAAACCTAACCATAACCTAATTGTAACCCTAACCCTAAAACCACGTTTTGAGCCTCAAAAATGCTCAAACATGCAAAATTCGTGAGGACCAGCATTTTGTCCTCAGAAATCACAGTTAGTCCTCACAACTATAGTTTTATGCGAATTTTTGTCCTACAAAGATCTCTAAACAAGTACACACACACAGATCAAAGCATTCAGAAGTTAGGGTATTAACATGAAGGCATGCACCCTGGCGAGCTCAAACACATCTGTGTTCCAAATGTCAGTTATATATGGAGATGTAATATGAAATTATAGTGAGGCAGATTCAATTTATTATGATGCTCATAATGATAATATTAATTTAATACATCAAAAATCACCTCGCTTGCCGCGCTATCGCTGCTCACTTTGACGGTCATCAATTACCAGAATCATCGTCCATCAGCACAACCCTAATCTGAATACTGATTAAAAATATGATTCTGCCTCAAGAAGAATATCAGGGGAGGAGTTTTCAAACATGACAGTGATCTCAACCACACAAAGTTGGTGTGGTAAGAAGTGGTGAAAAATGAAATTATAGGCTGTAGTGTATTTTAAAGTGGAAGGTAGAGTAACAAAATCCCTCCAGCAAAGAGGAGCTGAAAAAAGTAATCTGTAAGAAATGTCTGAGCATCTCTTCACAGATCAGTAGTCAGGGGGATTAAACATGTCATCATAGCAAATGCGGATATACAGATGTACAGATAGGAAAAAAAATTTATTCTCTTTATTGGTATAGTAAATTGTTAGTTTAATTGTTCTTCAGAATTGATATCATTCTTCCTTCTTGTAAGATGAATAGAATTGTACTTTCTTGTGATACTGACCAGTGGTGCACTTGATTTTGATGTATATTTTACAAGTTGTTTATAACATTGCTTTACATTTGTTAAACCTAAAATAACATCTAGAAATCAGTCGAAAACAAAAATCTTTTTTGTGACCATTACAAATAATTATAAAATGTCATATAATTTTATTTACTATTTAACACAATTGTGACGGGATTTGTGTTTCTCTGGTGAATTTTAGTGCTAATTATTTAAGCAGATGAGTGAATAACAATGTTCTAATTAGAGCAGAGAGATTTAGTGTGAATTGAGTGCTAGACTGTGAAGCGCCACTTCCTTTGTTCATGGTGTGACGAGCAACAAAAGAGTCAGTCTATCCTCAGGCAAGCCATGATATTCTCCCACTAATCTGCTGCATACTGAGACAGTTTTTAATTAGTCTGGTAGATTAATATAGTTGCCATGGGAGAAGTGGCCTTTTCTGAGTACAGAAGCAACAAATTAACAGAAAAGTAATCTTAACTTATTGCTGTTATTTGAAGTCATTTGAAGTCATTTTCTCAGATGAGGAAAGAGAGTGAGTCGTACCTCATACTGTCTTTAAAAACCCCTGTCATATGTATAACTCAATTTATAAGGGTATAAGAATGAACTAATGCTGCTGGGACCCTACATCTGGTTCATCAAAGCCCAGACTAAAACTTGTCTTGTATTACCTGTCAGTGTCGTCATTGCTCCTGCAGTGAGACTTTTTCATACTGTTTGACTGCATAGCCTGTTGGCAGTACAGAGAATTGATGGTGTGGTAATATAACAAAAAATTAATAATAATTTGTTTTAAAAAGTTAAAATATCCAAAAGTGCCAAATTGGCCATAATTCACACTGTAACAGATTTTAACACTGACAATTACTATGTACTGTAACTGACAATTTTTCATACTGTCAATGACTGAGCTGTTTGCTCTCAATAAAATCAGTCAATTAATACTGCTGTCTTTATCTCCTGTCAACACTGAGGAAACGGCCATTTTATTTGAAATAAACCTTTGGAATTACCATAGGGCATGTGAGCTCCACATGCTGACATTAGTAAACGAGTTAAATGGACTCCTGCTGAAAAAGGATTTAAAACTCCAGTTACAGTACAACCACACACATGCTGACAACGAAGCCTTTCAATTGAATTAAATTCAATTTTATTTATATAGTGCCAATTCACAACAACTGTCACCTCAAGGTGCTTTATATTGTAGGCTACAAACCCTACAATATTAGGCAAAAACCCCAACAATCAGACAACCCCCTATGAGTAAGCACTTGGCGACGGTGGGAAGGAAAAACTCCCTTTCAACAGGAAGAACCAGGCTCAGGGAGGGACGACAAGTTGGGAGTGAGGGGAAAGAAGAGAGCAGAGGGAGTCAGGATAAAAGCCTTGTACAGTATAAAACACCTTGCCTCAGACCAGCCCGTCTTTCTGGTTGTGCACATTTTGAGACTAATCATATTAAAATATTATATACCATCATGCATACTTCAAGCTAGTAGACAGTCATGTCATAGACTTGGACTTCTAAAAACAAACAGATTGATTTATTCTGTCCATCTTCCTTACAGGTCAAATGAGTGCAATCCTTTTCTGATTTTGCACAAATGCACTCTGACACCAACATTTCCTGAAATTAATCAATAAATAATTTCATTTTTAAGTTTCTCTTCCATGGATATTTTTGTTAGCAAATACTTTGTGCCAATAAATAATCTCATCATAAGGACTGCAGTGCATCGGTTCACCATGTGCTGCAAGTTCTGGTGAGAATGGCCCTTCAGCTTGCAGTGGATCCCCAGAGCAGAACAAGGACTGCTGTTGCCTGGAGTCAAAGGCTGGTGTTTGAGTAAATCCAATGACAGGATGAGAAAACTCACTGGGAAAGCAGCTAATTGATATCAAAAACCTCCACCTGGTGAGCAAGACTTTATCAAATCAGTTTCTGGGGAAATAACGGGTTGGGTTGTCTTCACTTTTGTGGTCAAGTTTTCTTCAACCCCACCAGCACCCAATTAAACCACAATCAATGTAGACTAAAGCATTTGGACTAATGGTTTAGATTTTGTTTTGTTTTTTTTTTAAAGATACAACTTTTCTGTTTTCTCTCATCCCGATTTAGATATAAGCAACAAGACCATAGTTTATGGCCATCCAAATATCCCTTGACTCCCAGCAGCCAGTGGTTGTCACATGGCCGCTGGGACGAATCAGTAATGCTTGCAGATTATTCCCCATGCGGGCCAGCTGCATGTGACATCTGGAGCATACACATAACCATCAGCATAGGGGTGGGGGAGAAAATCGATTTTTAGATGCATCGCGATGCGGACGTGGACGATTCTGAACCGATTTACAAATGTCAAAAATCAATTTCTAAATGTTAATTAATAACGTAATGTTGAGGAACACGAAAGGCGGAACTCGGAAGTGCGGGAGTGCAGCGCCCTCTATCTCATACACATAACAGAGACGCAACATGGCTGAGCGAGAAATCTGACCGGTGTTTCAGATTAACTGGTGACAGTGAAAAGGATGTCGTAGACTTGCTTTTGAGAAGTCGCTACCGACAAACCAGGTAATAAACGCGATGAATATTTCATCTTTAAAAATGCATTCCTTTGGTTGTTGTTTTTTAACCTGACAAAACAGTCTGCTGTCGTATTGTTTTTGACAAAAAAAAAAAAAAAAGAGCATACGAGTTTAACTGGTGACATTCCCACGCTACAATGCTAAAGAACGATACAGGTGACTGTGCCAATGCCTGTTCATAATTTCGCCAACATTAAATTGTTGAGCAAATGTTCTTGTTGCCATTATTATTCTTCCCACACACTTATGTGTATATTATTATTTTAAGGATGGTCAGCCCTACAAATACAGCATATACTTTATATTATCTGCACTCAGATGGAGTGGATGTTAGTCTGCTCGTATGACAGTCTAGTCAGATTAACCTGTGACACATCTGCACCTGGATTCATTCTGACCAGATTTTAGCTGAAAAAAATCCTGTTTCATGTTCAATACATCAGCTGCAGCTGTCAGTGTTTTTATGTACCACTCCCTTACAAAGAAACTATGAAATAAATAAAATGTAATCAAGTTTGCTTTAAAAGTACCAAGTAGTCATGTAGGGGGGGAAGAAAGATGCATCAAGATGCATTGATAATAGTTTTATCATCGCATCGCAGCCCTCTGAATCGTAATCAAATTGAATCATGAGGTGCCTCAAGTGTCCCACCCCTACATCAGCATACAGCTGTTGCCATGTTTACCCGGGGTTTAGGTCACTATGCTGTCCGTGGGATCAAACAGGGATGGGGATGTAATTAGTACCCTGCTCCCACCATCCCCTCCTGGGCAGGCCATAGGATATGGTGGGAGGGACTGCTTAGTGCATACATGTTACAGCTCCACAGCTTAATTCCCCAAATGCTTCTGGAACTCAAGAATGTGCTCTTCCTCACTGCTCTGTAGTTTTGCAAGAGTTCTCTCTTCTTCATTAAACACCAGCACTACTGTTCCTTATTCATTCACAGGTCGGACTTGAAAAGTGTGGTATTGTTTGGTGCTTGGGGCGAAGAAAAACCTTTGCGTGGACAAACATATGTAGATCACCCTCAACTTAACCACAGCTGTAAATGGTTTACATCTGCCAGTGAGATGAATAGTATAGCAGTGAGATATATACTCATGTATCAAATGTGTCAGTGTGGTCCTTTAGCAGCACAAAGTCTCTTAAACATCTGTGTAGGGAAAGTAATAATATGGATTAAATCTGTATTAAAAATTGTCATGTTTCTAATGAATTTGTGGAATTAATTAATAATAGTGGGACACCTTTTTCCTTTGATTTTTAATTTTTTTTCCCTTTTTTGTGGGGGAGACTCCTCTGGACGGCACACTTTGTCTGTTTTGGTTGTCTAACATGCTTACATGTTAGCAAACCTGTTGGACTTGTTTACTCTAAATACAAGAGAAAGGGAAACTCCCTGCTGTTACTGTGGGAGCAGTTATACAATCACTGCAGTTCACTATGGAAAACTTTCAGTTTTCAAAGCTTTTGTATGATTGGGGTGACGTTGTTGATACTGTTGATCTAGTGCAGATAATAGAGTGTGCATGGTGATGCTGTACAGTGATTCTTAAACTGTTTGGGAGTGTGACTCCATTAAAAAGATGAAAATATTGCCCTGCCGTGCCCATTTTGTAGTGAGATGTGTATGAGAGCAGCTCAGAGTTAGAGAGGAGAGAGAGGCAAAAGTCACCATGCAGAACTAGGTTTTTGGTACTGTTAAGAAGGTTTTAGGGCAATGTTAAGGATTTCAGTGTTAGACTTCTATTTTAACATATCCATTTCTAATATTTTGACAACCTAATTTATATGGAGGAGGAAACTAATTAAACATTTAATACACAACACCACAGCTGCCGCAACATTGAGGAAAAATATTCTATTCTGTTTTATTCAACTGAAAGTTGATTTTTTTAAATTTTTTTAATTAAAGCTAATTAATAGGTCAAAGACAGAGCACTGTTACTCACAGTTCCTGAATACTTCCAGTATCTTAGTTGATCACTACAGTTAAGATCCATCCATCTAGTCATTCATTTTCTTCCACCTATCCAATTCAGGTTTGCCGTTGGGCCGGAGCCTTTCAGAGCTGTCATAGGGCGAGAGGTGGGGTACACCCTGGACAGGTTGCCAGTTTATTACAGGGCTAACACAAAGAGATGGACCTTCCTGACTCATCATAGCCGCCAGGTCTAATATATTACAACATAACATAATGTTAGAACAGCATAAAACCTGCTTATGACTTTTACAGTGTCGCCTAGGATTCAAAACATTGGTTTCATTAAACTATGACCAAAGTGTTTCCTAAACAAGTATTTTAGGTTTCCCAAACTCAACCAAACCTTAACCATAGAAGTTGTATATCAAGAAACACTTGTTGACAAAAGTGTCGCATCAGAAAATATGATAATTATGAAAAACTAAAAGGTCTCTTTACAAAAAATATTCTCTTTAGTTTTGAGAACTGAAGTCAAGTTTTTGTCACTTTTTACTTTAGTTAAAGCCAGTCATTATTTTATTAGTAATAGTGAGATCTTTGGACAGTGTCTGTAGAGATTTCAGAGCTTCTGACAAGAGGAAGCAGGAAAGGTTGTGTGAGCCTCACAGTAGATCCTGCTTATTTAACAGCTTCATTTTCACACACTAATAAGAGCTTGAAACATGACAGAGTGAAAAAGTGGACTTCACAGTGATATTTGCTTTTGGAATGGAGGGACTGTTTAGGGCAGAGACTGGGGTGTAGATTATAGGCTTGCATAAACATTCACTTTCAATCGTTGATGTTTGCGTGTAGAAAGAGTTGTCTCCTCGCTTTTCCTACACCCACGACCCAGTTCCTGTTCATCTAGCTTCCTTGGGCGGCGCTCACTAAATGCTAGCTGCTTGGACCTCCATGACTCCAAAATTAGCTGCTGCCCACCACATCTCTATAATTACATTCAGCAATAAAAAAAGGAAAAAATGACCAATATTGGGTCATTTTTTTCTTTCGCTTTTATGGAAGGTTTTAATTTAGGCCTTTGCCTTGATGTCACAGAGCTGTGGATCCGCCCATGGTCTCAGACAGACAGATGGTAATGAAGCAGCTGTCATCTGCTGCCTTCTTACTAGAATGACTGCTGTGGGCCTGAAGTGACAGGAAGGCCTCACTCATATCACATCCAATGAAACTTTAGAAAAACTTTTTGAGTCTGTCATTGCAGGTCATACTGGTGAATAAGTACAGTGTTATAGCTACTTCTTTGGGGTTAGTGAAACTAGTGTTACATTAGACTACATTTAACATGTAAGAAAGGTGATTTAAGTGACTTTGAATGTCGCATTGCTGTTGGTATCAGTTGGGCTGGTCTGAGTATTTCAGAAACTGCTAATCTACTAGGATTTTCCCACACAGCCATTTCTAGGGTTTACAGAGAATGGTCGAAAAAAGAGAAAATATCCAGGGAGTGGCAGTTCTCTGGGTGAAAATGCCTTGTTGATGCCAGAGGTCAGAGGAGAATGGCCAGACTGCTTGGAGCTGATAGGAAGGCAGCAGTAAATCAAATAACCACTCGTTACAACAAAGGTATGCAGAAGAGCATCTCTGACCGCACAACATGTCAAACCTTGAAGCAGATGGGCTACAGCAGCAGAAGACCACACCAGGTGCCACTCCTGTCAGCTAAGAACAGGAAACTGTGGCTACAATTCACACAAGCTAACCAAAGCTGGACAACAGAAGACTGGAAAAAACGTTGCCTGGTCTGAGTCTCGATTTCTGCTTCAACATTTGGATGGTAGTGTCAGAATTTGACATAAACAACAAAGAATATTTACACCCTGCTTTGTATCAGTGGTTCAGGCTGCTGGTAGTAGTGGGGGATATTTTCTTGGCACACTTTGGGCCTTTTAGTACCAACTGAACATTGTTTAAATGCCACAGCCTACCTGAGTATTGTTGCTGAACATGTCCGTGCCTTTATGACCACATCTTCTGATGGCTACATCCAGCAGGATAAAATGCACCATGCCACAAAGGTCAAATCATCTCAAACTGGATTCTTGAACATGACAGTAAGTTCACTGTACTCAAATGGCCTCCACAGTCATAATTCCGGTGAAGCACCTTTGGGATGTGGTGGA
>VUQI01035264.1:4664-18867 GCA_015106735.1 Paratilapia polleni
CCCATGTCCTAGGGGCCCAGTCTGCCCCCTATTATGTTACCTTACTGCCCTCTGCTGTTCATTGAAATTAAATGCATGAGTAGCAGAAATACAGCTACATGCTTGTCATGATTTTGAAATTTGTGATTTTCTTTTTTTTAAATACAAAATGCAAGCTGGGGTGATGCTTTCTTTTATGAGCGCATGGTGGTGCAGCAGTTAAAATTGTCGCCTCACAAGCGTATGAGGGTTCAGAGAGCGTTTCTGTGTGAAGCTTGCATGTTCTTCTTGTTCCTTGATTGGTTTTCTCCGGTTTTCTCTTAAAGAGACGCTTGTTTGTTTAATTGCTGATTCTAAATTGGCCGTACAGATGGATGTTTGTGTGTGTGTGTGTGTGTGTTAGCCCTGGGCAACCTGCCCACTGTGTGCCGTGCCTCATGCCCATAGTCAACTGGGACAGAAGTGATTGGAGCTAAATGTCTAAAATGATTATTTACACCAGCAACAAAAAACTGTAGCCCACAGGGCAGCACTCATTCTGGACTACCTCGCAAATACTCCAGAGGAAACAGCAAGTCCAGAGAGCTGGATTTCGCTATCTTATTAGAAGTTCTCTGGTTATACTGTCTCCAAGTGGACACTGCACCAGTTACCTGAAAGAGACTGTGTTTGATGTCTGGGGCAGTGCAGAATCACAACCAAACAAAAAAGACACAGTCAACTACACCTTTAACTGACATTTAGTCTTTATTGTGGTCTCAAAAAGTATAGCACAGACAAATGAAGCACACTGTTACAATATCCAGAAGTACTTTACTGAAGAATACACAATGTCAAAGCAGTGACCATGAAAATATCATGCAGATCGAGGTCTCTTAGGCAGTTTCAAAGCAGAATATACAGCAGCATGTGCCTAACTTCATCTACAGTATAATGGGACACATTGGCCCTTACAAGACAAATTACTGGTTTATTAGCATAAAGAAAACTGCATTTATATTTTTACAATAGTGCAAAGCTGACCATAGTAAAGCAAAGCAAATGCAAGCAGGAGATGAAATCAGCACTGACATTCACTAAAGTAATCAGCTGTGTAATACTGACAGAAAGCTTTGACATTCACTTCAAAGGGAACAAAGGTATTCAGTACTATTCAACACAATCAACAGTGCAAGCATGGCTGTAAAATTAATGCTTGTATTGTATTTTTTTCAATTATGTGATGAGAACATTTGTCAAAGCATCACTGGTGATGTGAATGAATGTTAAATACAATGGCGCCATGTTCAAGAGTTAGCATTTGGTGGAAACTGAAAGTGTGACTCAGAGCTGAGATAAAAATCAAACTGCCGCTCCAGAGACAATGAACTGGATGTTAGCCAACTCTGTATCTATAAAGGGACCTCAGGTAAAATCTGTGTGACGAATAAGACAGCTGCAGTGGTTCTAGTGGGTCACAGGATGATTATCAATAGAAGAAATCAGAGAAAACATTTCCTGTACCAAATTATATTATTTAGACTCTTGTCTATTTTTTCCCTTTTTGTGAATTAGTGGACAGTTTAATCATAACAAATGGTGATGAAGAAATGATGATCCTTCCATGTATTAAGTCAGATAAGTTCAATATCAACCAGAGAAGCATCCTGTTTAACATTAACCAGAAGAATGAGAGCTCAGGGTCAGTTTTGAGACCCAATATCAAATAAAGGTCCTTCTATAAATTAAATGCCTGCCCTGCTGACGTTGACCTTAGATTTGTCCCAACACTGGTCACGTTCCCTTTTGGCCAGCAGGGCTTCACTAGATAAACCTGGCTTTTTTCAGGCTAATGTTAACCTAACATTAGCTAACATTAAGATGAAACGTTAGATGAAATCTGCAGTAGCAGTCATAGTAGTAGAACTGTAATTTTTAGAGGAAAAAGCTTTTAAAACCTTATTTTGGTTTGACTGGTGATTCTATACATATAGTTTTAATGTCCCAGTGACTATTTAAATTCAGGTTATTAAAATATTGCTTCAAAATAACAGTGTAAATATGTACCCAGCATTACCAAAATGGCTGCTGAGTAGTGAAACTTCCTTCTGGAAGATTTTTGCTAATGCAGATCAACTGCTAGCTACCTAAAAGTAGCTGGTAGCTGGCTAACCTTCGCTTGTTTGATCGCTAAAGTTGTTAGCATTGTGCACAGCCAGATCAGTTTTTGGTTTTTGTACTTTGTGTTGGAGTCTGTGCTGGAAGCCTGACCTTTGTTGTTGTTAGGGATTAGTGGACTCCATTTCTAAACTAGCATTAGCTATTTTTTCTCACTGTTTTCACGGTATGGGAGAGAACGAGAGGCGATGAAGGAAAGCACTCTGAAGCGAGTATAAAGGTCATCCTTTGGATTTTCAGGGACAAATCAGCCTCAGTCTTTAACACAGAAACCAGTGCACAACCTATGAGAGTTTTCTTTTTTCAAGTTACATTACAATCTGTTCACACATCAGCAATAAAACGGCAATTAATAACTGAAAAATGCTCCATAGAGCATTTATAAATCTCATTAATTTTCTTGTTTGGAAATGTAATCTAAATAACTGCATTTCTGTTGGTTTCTAATTTGCAAAACACTCACTCTCCACTTTACACCAGTTACAACTTGCTAGTTGCTACTGGCTGCACCCCCTTCTGCCTTCAGAACTGCTTTAATTTTTTTTTTGGCATAGATTCAACAAGGTGTTGGAAACATTCCTCAGAGATTTTGGTCCATATTGACATCATAATATCACACAGTTGCTGCAGATTTGTCGACTGCACATCCATGATAAGAATCTCCTGTCCCACCACATCCCAAAGATGCTCTATTGGATTGAGATCTGGTGACTGTGGAGGCCATTTGAGTACAGAGAACTCATTGTCATGTTCAAGAAACCAGTTTGAGATGATTTGAGCTTTGTGACATGGCATCTTATCCTGCTGAAAGCAGCCATCAGAAGATGGGTACACTGGGGTCATACAGGGATGGACATGGTCAGCAACAATACTCAGGTAAGCTGTGGTGTTTAAACAATGCTCAACTGACCCTAAATGTCACAGCAGAAATTGAGACTCATGAGACCAGGCAACATTTTTCCAATCTTCTATTGTCCAATTGTGGTGAGCCTGTGATAATTGTAGCCTCAGTTTCCTGCTCTTAGCAGAGAGGAGTGTCACCTGGTGTGGTCTTCTGCTGTTGTAGCCCATCTGCGTCAAGGTTCAACGTGTTGTGCGTTCAGAAATGCTCTTCTGCATCTGCATTGGTGGTTATTTGAGTTACGGTTGCATTCCTATCAGCTCAAAGCAGTCCTGCCATTCTCCTCTGACCTCTGGCATCAACAAGGCATTTTTTCCCCCAAACAAACTGCTGCTCACTGGATATTTTCTCTTTTTCAGCACCAAACACCATGCCACGTCCAAAGTCACCTTTCTCCTGCATTCTGAGGCTCGGTTTGAACTTCAGCAGGTCGTCTTGACCAGGTTTATATGCCTAAATATGCTAAGCTGCTGCTGATTGGCTGATTAGATATTTGCATTATCGAGGAGTTGAACAGATGTACTTAAGGAGGTGGCCGGTGAGTGTATTTCTCATTGTTTTCTTGGTCAGGTCATTCTTGAACATCTTAAACACACTTTGCCGTTAAAATAGAAGCTAGCTTTAAAAAAATTAAATAAGAATTTTGCACACTGTCCCAAATAGGAAGCTGATGGTGACATGTAGGAAGGAAAAAAAATTGGTCAATGTGACAATGAGAGGTCTGCAATTGGTGCATTGACTGGCAGGTCAACGCCTCCATCTTTTAGCATTTTAAACTTTTACTGTCTGCTCTCCTCTGTTTTAGCAGCAGCCAATTAATTAATTCTCTGTGGAGAAACTCTACATTTAAATGTCTTGCCAAATTCCAGCATTGTGTAAATGCAGCACAACCGCTGACATAGTTGAGGAAACTTTTGTCTCCAGTAATTATACTAATGCCTCAAAATGAATGTGGTGGCATTTCACCTCTATTCAGCTCTGCGTGTGGCTGCTATAAATTGATTAGCATTCCAGCTCTGAGTCAGAAAGTTAAACAAATACTCAGGCACGCACTGTGCAAATAAACAAATTTTAAAGAAATGTGCAGTGAAATGAATGTAAATTATTGCTTTGGCTGATACAACAGTGGACACAGTGTCACATTCAATGAATACAAAAAGAGTCAAACAATCCTGAATGTGAGAAAGTGAGGAACATTCATAACAGAATCTCTGCATGGAGTCAAATCAAAGGCAAAAGCTTTTGCAAACCTGTAGAAAATGTTCACAACATACATTTCCTTTGCAAGAGGATTTTTAGATTTCTGTTATCCAAACTGGGAGCAGTGCTGCCACATGTCACACGTTGAGTATGCTTTTAAAAATATTTATGAACATAGTTTAGCAGGCTTGCAAAACTGAAATTTAAGCAAACTACTGCTGTAATTGAAGTTCTCCACATTCGATATTTTGGCAAGGAGAAGTCTTAGGTGTTGATGTCATTTTGACACAAAAAGTACATCACAATCTGTTGCAGTTCTTAATACAAAGTTAAGAGGTGAAGTGGCCCTTTATGGTTTGATTGAATCAGCACCAGCAACATTTATCTTAAACTTACATTTATATATATATATATATATATATATATATATATCCTGGGTGTGATTTGATGAGGGGGATTTTCTCCTCTGGTCTACAAATTCTTGCCTTTGATGAATTAGTTTTATCCCCAGCTGGGGTAAAATTTACCTCAACTATTAAGTAATTTTAAGAATGCAACTTGAAATAGTCAGAAATAGACTTTCACTGTCAGCACTCCTGTGACAGAAGAGATGATACCTTGTGGGAGTCCCGCTCCAAATTGACTTGATATAAAATATTTAAGCTATGTGATAATGCCTGGCCAAAAGCGGGATTTAATTCTGACATACCAAATTGCATTAAACTTTTGTATTGTGTTTGATTGCATCCTCTGTGTCCACAAGAGGAAAACATGAGGCTGAGAATATTATTCAAATTTAATTTAAAAAGACATTAAAGTGTTTTTTGCAAATTCAGCGGGTTCTGAACTTGTTTAGTTGAAATTCATTGAAATTCATTCCCACTGTGGTTCCTGAATTATTTTCACCAAAAAAGGATCAAAAACACCCTCTTCCCCACAAATCGCACCCTTTATATATCTATATGTCTTCATGTCTGATAGTCAGTGAGCTAACTGCCAAAATATCCCAAACTGATGATCACTATGTCGCAATCTAAAAGCTATTTTTGGCTGAGAAAAGTAAATTTGGTTTGTAATTAAAGTAAGCAAAAAAGGTTCATAAACTGAGGTGTAACGGCTTTGATACAATCGTCATGAATCATTAAAGCAACAGGTAACGATGAGTGTAGTGACGGTGTAGTGCCAGCCTCCTCATGCACAGCTACAATCACTATGGTCATCTCTGATGCTGGTGGTCTAACGCTGCAGTGAGGGCATATAGGCAGTGTGTGTATGTATGTGCACTTCTTTTACTTATGTTGTGGGGATTAAACATCCGTTTACATTGTGGGAACCATTGTGGGAAAAAAGTCCCGATAATAAATTATTAAGACTTGGTTTAAGGTTAGATTTAGTTTTTCTTTTGTGTGCATCTTTGTGTGTGTGTGTATATGTATGTATGTGGCTGAGTGAGCTGTTGGCAGTGACGCGACATGATGTTAGCTGGGACATGTTGGGCTGAGCAGAGAAGGAACAAGCCTCCCCAGATGTGTGTGAGTGTGAGGCTGTTGCTGATTTTTCAATGGCCTACCAGACACCCAGGGGAGAGCTGTGTGGGGATATGAAGGGCTCAGTGAGAGTGATAGGGTGGAAGAAGGGGAGTCATAGGATGGGAGAGGGTTTAGAGGTTGACGAGGTGGAGGTCGGAGGCGGAGAAGTGGGGGCACAGGGCCATGTCTGGGTTCTTCAGCTGTCGCAGGATCCTCCGGTGGAACTTAGAGCGAACCCGGTTGAACTCCATGATGTCGCTGGGATCCTCCTCGATCCAGAAGCGGTGGAACTCCTGCATCAGGTAACCTGCCAGGAAGGAAAGTAAAAAGATAATCTGTAGTGTTTTTACTGCACTGTATGTGTGGCCAGTCCACAAGGAATTATCCTTTTACTGGATTTTAGCATCTTTTAGCTGATTGTTTTAGTGTTCCATCTCACAATTCTACTGGTTTGTTTCATTCTTACACCTGTTTTTGCACCACAGCTTTCATTAAAAACTTTCACACACTAACCATCCAGCAAACAGATGAAAGTTAGACAACAGGTGGTTAACACAACATATTTTTGCCGCTGTATGAGGTTTAATTTTTTTACTACATGGAGCATTTGAGACATTTTCTATGACTGTATACAGTTATTGCCCTCAGGACCTAGCTAACAGGCTAAAAAATGGACGTAGCTTCCAGGTCTGAAAAGTGAAGCCAATACAGAAGTGCCTTAAACCTGCATTTTTTTAATGACCACCAGGGGGCAATACATGTGATCACAGAAAGACTTCCGGTCCTATAGAGATCTATGAGGAAACCACTCTTGGACTTGACCTCAGTAAACACTTTCCTGATAAGCTCATGGGCTCAGTCGCTCATTTCGGGTCATATTGAATAAAACATTGAGTCCATTTTGTAAATTTGAAGTTTCAAATGGAAGGATTATCCAGGGTGTGCTCATTGGTAAACGACTTGTCAATCACAAGTCATCAGACAATGAACATGTCGCTTGTCACATCCATTTTCAAAACACCAAGATGTCAGTGGCAAAAGTGCTCAGCTCACAACTTCATGATGGGAATTTACAAACCAATAGGTGATGTCTCCAGTTAACCCCAGTTTTTTTATAGCCTCAACATTAGTGTTTTGTTGCTGCTGTGGTTTTTTTGGAGGTAGAAATGACCATATTTGTAAGAGAAAGTGGAGTCCTTCATTATCAGCTATCATATCAGCATGCTTGGGTCTTGCATCCATAGACTGTATGGGTGTATTGCAGATACACAGGTACCTGCTAGTCTGTGCTAAGTGACATACAATTTAAATACTAGTATTTCTCACCAACTCACCAAAACTGAAACACAAACTAGTACAATTGCTCACAGCAACTCATATTAATTGTCAAATAATGCCACTAAAAATGCTCCAAAAGTCACCAACACCACAAACACGGTCAAGATGTCTAGTTGTTTTTTGTACCAGGCTGTAAGCTTACTTTTTAATGCTGTCACATTGGGCATTTTAACATGGGAGTCTATGAGGAATGACTTGCTTTTGGAGCAAGCTTTATTTCTCACCCCCTGGAGGTTGCCGCTTGGTTAAAACAGGATTTTATGTGTGTTCTTTATCCCAAAATCTCCCCAGCTGTAAACTTTAAAAAAGAATGTGTCTCTTGTGGTAGCAAAAGAAAAAAAACACATATCTATGAATACAGGGGAAATAAAAATTATATAAATTCATCCCAATCCAGTGCACTCACAGAAGGTCTGCTGGAAGTGCAGCAGGCTGGGCATCTCTGGAGCCACGTTGTACAGATGGGTCTTCAGAGCTCCACTCACCAGCAGAGAGTAGGCCAGGTCTGTGATGTTGATGCCCACAATGGCAAAAGAATACCTGGAGGACAGGGCGATGTAAGTTAGTATGTAGGATGCTGTTTTGTTTGTTAGATTGGCTTGACACAAGGGGAGAAGGAGATAGCACCTTTTAATGAATGCCATTTCACATAAGATTCAAAAAATGAGCAAAATCCATTAAGTCAACCTGTGTGAAACCAAGGCTCTGCAAGCTAATTAATATGTACTGAGGTAAAAAAAATAAAATAAAAAATACTGAAGCCATTAAAAGTATTTCTATTTCTATTTCACTTTTTTGGTTAGGCTTGGCCATCATTTTGTGCTCAGCATCTTTTATATTTCACTTAATGACATTTGGTACAAATGCTGAGTAAAAATCACAAACTGTCTCCTTAGTAAAGATACTGCACAGTGGAGTACATCAGCTGCAATGTAACACTTGGGTTCTCACAACAATCCTTGATTCCTTTCAGAGCTAATGCAGACTGACAACAGAAGGCCGAGCAGCAGAGCAGCAGGACACGCAGCAGTAGAACTCTTCCTGCCCATTAACACATACACACAGTTTCTCCTGCTCACAGATACACACACTTGTACAACACACTCACATGCATATGCTGGCTTGGTGGCCACATCACATGCTGAAACTGCTCTGTATTGAGGCCAAACCTCACACAGGTCCAGCGGCAGCAGCCCAGATTCGCCTCCTCCACACAAGCATGCACATGCACTGTATGCAGACGTGCACGTGAGACTCACCCAATAGCTTTGTCAACGTTCTTCTGTTCCCATTCAGGCTTGTTTACCTCACTGTGAAGGACACACACTTGAGTCACAGATGGCCTGCATGTGAAGCAACAGTAACAATGCACCATGATGTGGATAAAAGATAAATCTACTGAGAACAGTTTAGGAACTGGCTGTTAATGTTAATGCTTCTTTTTTTTCTGCCAAATACTTTCCTTTAGGCTGACAAGACAGTGTTGAAAATTAGTATAAATCTTCATGCTTAGTGCAGCTTTAGATGCATGAAAGATCAACCTAAATGAGAAAGCAAAGAATGCAGCAAACAGCGAGTGAATGAACGTGAAGTTGAGTACCTTGGTTTTCTGTGTGTGCTCCTACAGTGCATGAGACAGACAGAGAAGGAGGGCATGGCCAGAAATGGAGGTGGAGGAGAAACAAAAAAAAAAAAGAAAAACAAGAATCTTCATTTGAGAAATGAGACAGCTCGCGGGGATGCTGATGAGAAACAATACAAGCAGCAGAAGTCAATAAAAGATGAGGCAGTGGATGGCACCAAGCTGTTAAAGTGAATATAGTCAAGCAGAGTATGATGGATGCAGAGTTATGCATGATTAAGTATAGTTTCATGTAGAAGAAATACACCAAGTAGATGAAAGTAGATTTTCAAGCTGCTTTAATTTATTTTATGTTATTTCCCCTATTTATACATCCAGGAGACACAAGGCAATATTACCATTCATTTGGTCATGTATCTGACCATCATCATTCATTAACTTTTATCACTGTTTTGGTCTCCACCATCTCCTGAGATAAATGTCTGATAACGGACAGGCAGTGTACAATCAAACAGATGCAGGGGTTGGCTGACCCGATGTACTCATCCTCTTTTTTCTTTCTTTATTGCTCCCCCTTCTCTTTTCTTCTCCCCGCCTGTCAGTTCTGGCATTATCATATATCAGTTTGGATAATAAACAATAAAATAAAAACAAATGGACTAAGAGGAGCCTATAGAGAGTTTATAGAGCTCCTCTTGGCAAAGCAAATGTGTTTGGCACAACGGGGGAATTCAGTTCATCATTCTGCTTGCTAAAGCTGCCAGACAGGACAGGTTAAAAAATAAATAAATAAATAAATAAAAATCAAAAGTCATTAGTCAATGAGAGCGCAGCATCCTGGTTTTGCAGTCAGAACCACCATTCACTTGTCATGTCTGGCTTCAACTTGAGGCTTCAAAATGGGACTTCACAGTGGCTATGTCCATATATACTATCTGTGTTTAGCACACATTGTTTTCAACTCTAGCAAGATATCCTAAAACCTGTAAACTGACCTTTTAGTAAACAGATGTGGTATTTCTGATTATATTTCACGCACAACCAACCTCGCATCTATGGTTTGTTTGAGACTTAAGGGTATTATTTCCAACACTGTTAATCAGTGTCTCACTGATTTAATTTACATTTTATACTGATGAGTACACTGAACCTTAAGCTATTAAAGCTCCTCTTTTACTGCAAGGTTAGTTTTACCTGTACTTTGTTTCTATGAACCATAAATTCCTACACATTCTACTAGTCTTGTTACATCTGTAATCAAATCTCCTGACAACACACTGCTCAACCAGAGGTGTTCTACCAATCCACTTGGTGTATTCCTTTAATGTGGCCACGCAAAGCTGAGATTAACATACTTGTGCTTTGGTTGCAGGGAGTCATGGAGCATCTGCAGAGCAGTAGCCTTGTCGTGTTCTGCAAAATACCTGCAGAAACAAAGAGAAAAGGAAAATAAAACAGGTCTGAAGATCCCACTCGTGCATGTGCATATGTAGATTATAAAGAGATTACAATTATGTATTTATTCTTCACTTTTAGTTCTCTGATTCCACATCTTTACATGACGCACTGAACTTGTGTATGTCCGGATGTAAGCACTAATATACGTATATGGCATCACAGTGTTTTCCAGGCTGACAGCTTACAGCAGGTTATGCAGGCCCAGCAGTCCCATGCCCCTGAAATCAGTCTTTGGATCGCTGCCCTGGAAACCAATCTCACACCACTGTTTGGAAATGCGCCCCGTGAGAGGTGTGTCAGGTCGTAGCTCCTTCCATAGCTACAACACACACACAAACATAAGACCACAGCTCAGTAGAGTAAACTTATTTCCTACAACATATTGACTATGACATTATACCTGACACATGGAGGTATATGAGAGTTTAATATTGCAACACAGTGGTACAGAGGGACCTTTTTCTGTATTAAAGAAAAAATGCATTTAATTTAGCAGTCCAGTCACGTCTCCACTCTCTTCATTATGAACTTGCTATATTTTTGGATTTTAACATATTAAATGTGGTGATATAAGACAGTTTCACTAAAGCATCCACTGGTTTACATCCAAGCCAATGTATTAAGAATTACAAACCTCAAAGTGAGCCAAAGATGATTCCTGACTTTTGTTTTTTGGCAGCCATTTACTTACACTTGTACACATACACTGATATGAATATGATTGTAGAAATATAATTATCATCTGCAGTTTTTGGCAATATATACAGAATTGTCATTAATCTTGCTATAGCCCAATTTTATAATAATATTGTGTGCCGTGGCTGACCTCTTGCCAACCCCAAGCAAGCTTAAAATCTGTCCAAAAAAGAGGACGCATCCTGCAAGCAGTGTGGAGCAGGCCCGTGCTCCCTGAACCTTATCTCAACTAGCTGTCCCAAAGCACTGGGAGAAGGCTGCTACAGGTGGAGGCACGGGAAGGTCCTCACAGAAATTGCCAAATGGATGGATTTCCAGAGGGCAAAAGCTGATAAACACCAGGCCCCGCCACTCGAAGCTATTAGGTTACGAAGGGAAGGAGACAATCCTCCAAAGGCAAGAACAACTGTCAATAACCTGCCTTCCATTTTGCAACAATCTTCCGACTGGAAGATGCAAGTCGATCTCTAAAGAGTGACCACAGTGACCACACTCTGCCCAGAAATGATCCTCTTATCTAGGTGTACAAAAACCATCTTGGCAGTTGAACTCACTGTGCCCTGGGAGGACAGGCTGTCCATTTAATGAAATAAACTACTGGATAAACAATTTAAATTAACCAAAAGTAATGACTAATGGTTCGAATAAGTGTCGCCAGTACCAACAAAGATGATTACTCCTGTTGACTATTTTGTTCTCTTCAAACAGCCACAGTACCTTCATCAGCATTTCCTCATGCTCAGGATTTTCGCAGTCATAAGGCTCCCTGCGTAGCTTCTCCACCTCCGCCACCAGGCTCCTGTAGCCCACAATCTGCAGCAGGCTGGCCTGTAGAGAGATGCCCAGCCTAGAGACACACAGGGACAGGAAGTCTGGTTGTTTGAGGTCATTTAAATGTGCTAATGAAGAGAACTGCCTTGTATAAGCTGTCCGCTGTCCTTCGGAGCTACTCTGGGGATGAGTTTCCTTTGCTAACCTCTAATTTACCACAACACCCTAATGAAAATGTGATATGCAGTGTAGAGTCTCACTGTGGGTTGGTGTCAGGGTTAATCTTCTTCAAGGCCATTATGTCGTCGACGGTTTTCTCCACTTTATCAGGATGGACGCTGAGGGCAGACTGCAGCAGCTGGAGAGGATAAGAGCAGAGAAGACGGCAGGAATAAAAAGAGAAAGACAAGGACAGAGTGGGAACACATGTTAGAAAATTGAGCAATAAACCTGCATTATATTAGACATGCTAAGTTTCAAACATAATGATAGATTGTACCTCATTCTTGGAGTACCTCAGAGACGACTCTGCAAGAAAATGGTTGCAAAGTGTAAGACGACTGCATACAGTAACATAGAAAAAACTCTATCTAAAGCTTCAGACTTCTGGCATGGTGCACTGAATTTACTTTGAGTCTCCAAGGTATAAGAAAGAAGATAGATTAAAAATGGATGAATGAATTCTTGTATTGTTTTGAGTGCATCCAGCAGTTTGCACTGAATCACATGACAGCTGACAAAAAAGACTTAATTTACATCAAAATCAGGTCAGTGTTTCAACCTAAGGTTTCAATCTCTGGTTTAGTGACAGTCAGTTTTACTCTGTTTAATCCTTTTTGAAATGAATCCTTATATCAGTATTGATTGATTATTTTTTTCATAAAATATGTCATCCAGCTTATCAAGCAGGTACAAAAAGTAACGTCTATAATGATAGTAACTAAAGTTTATGAAAAAGTATAAAGAAAGGAGGAATTATCACATTTAGCCATAGTATAATGCCACGTTTCTAATCCAGGAGCTTTGCCAGGGACTAGTAACCTTTGGAGGAACTCCAAGTGTTTCCACCACAAGGACCAGGTTCCAATGAAATGTTTTAACACCCCTTAAAAAAAAAAAAAGTTTGTAATTGGGTAGTTGTATTTTTTAAAAGTCTAAGAGCTTTCGCGGTGGTGCCCCCATGGTCAGGAAGGTTATGGTCACCGAGGGACAAGTAATAATCTGAAGGAACCGTTTAGTTCCTTGAGAAAAATTCTCAAGGTTCCAGTACAGTGGATGGAAACCCGTCTGTATTTGCACTCATAGACTGGGTATAAAAATGATCATCAGCCAGTGGTTTGAATCCTTGAGTTTGACATTTTGGCCGTTGCCACCTTAGTTTGTACAAACCAAAAAGGCAAGTGTGTCACGGTCCCAGGTTATTTGTACATTTGACTTTAGAATTCTTATCGAATATAGAGTTCGAGTTTCTGTTTGAGTTTTATTCTACTAGTTTTTGAAGATTTATTCTAGTAGTGATCTTAACTTATTGTGATATTGTTGAGTTTTTGATTTTTACTCTGTGGCTTTACTAGTAGCAGCAAGAATGAAAGGGAAGGTTTACAAGATGGTAGTGAGACCTGCTGTGATGTATGGTTTGGAGACGGTGGCACTAACAAGACAGGAGGCCGAGCTGGAGGTGGCAGAGCTGAAGATGCTAAAGTTTTCAATGGGAGTGACCAGGAGGAACGGGATTAGAAATTAGAATTAGGAATCAGAGGGACAGCTCTGGTTGAGCGGTTTGAAGATGGAGCTGCCAGACAGAGAAGATTCATGGATGTAGTGAAGGAGGACATGCAGAGGGTTGGTGTGACAGAAGAGGATGCTAGGGATAGGGTGACATGGAGGCAGATGATCCGCTGTGGCGACCTCTAAAGAGAGCAGCCGAAAAAAGGTTTGAAGGTTTATTTTCTTTTGTGTCTAGTTCTAGTTTTACTTCCTTCCTTTTTACCTCTTTTGTGATTGCTCCTCCCTGATTGCTTTCACCTGCTGTTAATTGTTTCCTCCTGTGCTCTGTCCTCTAAATAAGAATCTGTATTTTTGAAAGTTGCAGTAGATAACAATACGTCTGTGGGACGGCTGTGAATAATTTTTTCTCTAATGGTTAAAATTTTATTTGTAAAGAAATTCATGAAGTCATTACTAGTCAGAGTTAAAGGAATGTTTGGCTCAACAGAGCTCTGACTCTTTGTCAGCCTGGCTACAGCGCTGAAAAGAAACCTGGGGTTGTTCTTGTTTTCCTCGATTAGTGAGGAATAGTAAGATGTCCTAGCTTTGCGAAGGGCTTTCTTATACAGCAACAAACTATTTTTCCAGGTCAGACAAGCACCTTCT
The DNA here is from genome assembly GCA_015106735.1 of Paratilapia polleni. Lineage (NCBI taxonomy): Eukaryota > Metazoa > Chordata > Actinopteri > Cichliformes > Cichlidae > Paratilapia > Paratilapia polleni. Next base: position 18,649 of record VUQI01035264.1, read on the forward strand.
AAATGAGCGCAACGCCATTTCTTCTCCAGCTTACGAGTTATCTGCTTTAAGGCACGCACTTCTGAATTATACCACGGGGTCAAGCTCTTTTGATTTGAAGCTCTCTTTTTCAGAGGAGCCACAGTATCCAGCGTCATACGCAGAACTGATGTAAGACTATTAACAAAAGGATCAACCTCTGTGGGAGAGAAGTTTAGGTAGCTGCTCTGCATTGTGTTG
>VUQI01035265.1:0-12259 GCA_015106735.1 Paratilapia polleni
TCTTTCTACCTTTAAACTCCCAACTGTCAAGGAAATATCTGGAATTATTAAGAAATCTAAACCCTCTACCTCTCCAAACAGATTTGATAATTTCAATTCTTAAGAAACCCAGTGCAAACCCTTTCAACATAAATAATTACCATCCAATTGCAAATTTACCTCACCTTACTAACAATCATCTGTCATCTAACAATTTCAGTCCAGTTTTCTGCCACATCACAGTACAGTGAGAGACCTGGTCAAAATAACAAATGATTTAGTAATAGAAGCTGACTCTGGGTTGTTAACTATACTTGTGCTCCTTGATCTGAGCTCTGCCTTTTACACAATTCCTCATGATATTCTCTTAGGGTGATTAGAATCTGTTGGTATTATCTGTTGGTTTAAATCATATCTCTCAGATCGCTCTCAGTTTTTACATTTAAAAACTTTCAGATCAGATGGTGTTCCCCAGCGCTGTGTCTTAGGCCCCCTTCTATTTATTATTTATTTTCTACCTCTAGGTTATATTTGTAGGAAATTTGGCATACATTTTCATTCTTACGCTGATGACACCCAGCTCTATCTGTCTACCTTCATATCTCCATATTACCTCGTATCTCCTGCATATCACCACTTCTCTGAGATCCTCCTCCACTATTAATCTTTAGAGCTTTAGAGCCTTCAGCTGAGTGGCACATTGTCTCTGGAACTCTCTCCCACACTGCATTTACAATATTGACTCTTGTCTTTAAAATCAGCCTTAAAACGCATCTTTTTAAGCTTGCCTATTCTGTTTGACTTTTTTTAGCTGACATTTTTAATTCTTTTTTTTTTTTAAATTCTATATTTGTTTTTTGGGTTTTTTTTGGGGGGGCGGGTTGTTTTTTTTGTTTTGGTCACTTTATCTATATTGTGATTTGGGGATATAATGGCTTCTAAGGTGTCATTGAGTGCCTTGAAAGGTGCCTATAAATACAATGTATCATTATTATTATTATTATTGTTGTTGTTGTTGTTGTTGTTGTTATAAACAGCTGACATAATAGATGTCACTTATACTCTATTACATATTCAAGTTTTGCTTGAAAATGTTGTAAAACCTTCCACATTTTAGGTGCTAACGAGTTTTGTAGAATTTTTAGTGTACTAGCTTGTTATTTACTTTTCTTACTATTAAAAAACTCTCACTTTTTTAAAAACTTAAAATAATCACCTGATTTCACTTTGAGTAGTTGTATGGTGATGTTTGTTTTACCACTAGATGGAAGTAGTGGCTTTGGTATGTTATTCAGTCCAGAAAATAAAAAGATATCCTCAATATGCTGGATTTGATCCACATAGAGGCCTCAACAAATTAAAAAAAGAAAAGAAAAAAAAAAGAAGTTGACTAGCCACTATACTTATTAGGAAAATAATGATAATAATACAAAAAAAATTGTTTTGTCTTTACACAAAAAAATACTCACAGAGCCTATGCCAAAGCAGAAAGCCTACTTTTACTTTTAACTTTTTAAAATACAGGTTCACAATTTTTCATGTCTGTCTTAACACCACAGTCAAATCAGTCTTCTCTCTTAAAAAGATCCCCATTAATTGTGTTTTAAATGTAAGTGATCCAGTTTGTCCACGCAGTCATTTTGTGCAAAAATGCATTTAATTTTTTTTTTTTTTTTCTGAAGCTGCCTGACTTAGTCATATCAAATGGATAACAGCCATGATTACTGTGTTTCTAGCATAGAATTTTTTGTTTTGACTGTGTTATCCCCACTGAGCTCCAGCTGGAGTATTGTAAGAAAAAGTAAGCCTTTGATACAACATTATTACATTTTAAGTGAAAGATCTGATAACTTGTTACACCAGTTACTGGAATAAATGCATACAGTGAAAATAAACATTGCTAAGTATTACTAAGTATTAGGTAGATGAAAACATGTAGCTGACTGCAGATGGAGAATGGAATTGGCCTGAGCAAATACTTCTCTCACTACATTAATTAGCTCCGTTAATTAGTTAATTAGCTCAGTGATATATGCTAGATCACTGCCATGCACTGCTGATGTTATTTGATCACCAGCTCAGTAGGTGTACACAACTTCACATATTTAAAGTTACCTTTTCCTGAGAAGTAAAAATGTCATACCTTGTCATCAGAAAACATTTTGTTCCCCCAAGAGATGGTGGCTATGTTCCCATGCACTGATTCTATTAGTTTGAAAAGCTACTTCTGTTTCCATTTAACACTTAAGTTCCTCAAAATAACATGCCATTTTGTTGGCAGCACTATATGACAGTAAAAATAACAAAGAGTGCCCTCATATTTTATGTTGTCTTCCACAATCAGAAGTCACTTAATTCACTAAACGATAAATAGGAGCCACTGTCTAAGGGAATGCAAAATCCTTCAATGTAAAAGGCCAGCTATTTCCAGTTTGGATAGATGTGCTCTGCTAAGTTGGATCGCACAATATGACCAACTGGATAGCACAGTATGCCCAGTGGGTCACACACTGGGTATAGCTGGATGAGTTGTGTGGTGTTTTGGTCAAGCTTTTATAATTATTTGGCCTGTCATACCAGCACATCCCACAGATAAAGGTTTGGAGGCTGGATCAACACCATGAGCTTAACAAGTAAAAATATAACATCACTGGCCATAGATGGCAGTATTTGCTCACACATTTCTCCAGCAAATATTTTTAACATTTTTATTTTTACTCTTCAAACAAAATTAGCTCTATTTCCTGAGATGTTTTCACTTTACACACCTAAAACAATTTATCAAACAGACAATAAAAATGTCAGCTTTATCACTATTTCTGAATGTTTTTCAATAGGTGATAACATAGGTTAAACATATTATAAAGTGGTTTTAACTGCTGGGAATTAGTGAGCTTTTCAGGGTTTATATATATACTTTTTTCATGAAGTGATGTATGCCATGCACTGTAAGGCAAGCCTGCTTTTTGAAGTGCCAACTAATACAAGGAGCAGGGTGCAATTTGCCAGGGAGGACGGTGGGGGGATTTTCCTCCCTCTGGTCTACACATTCCTGCCTCTGCTAAATTATTTTTTTATGCCTGGTGGGGATAGAAATATGCAAATTTTTATCCTCACTGATAAAATATGTCACACATACACATTTTTATCCCCCCTCAGGTTTTTACCACTGTATTTTGAAACAGTCTAAAGGCAAAGAACATTCAAATCAGGATCTCACTTTCACTTTCAGCACTCACGATCTATGACAGCAGAGATGACACGGCATGGGGGGGAGGTTCCGGATCCTGTTCCATTCCAGTTTTTCATTAAGCCATTAAGCATCGCTGATTTAGCATGAAGGCTTCTGCTAATTAAATAAAAGAGAAATTAAAAGCATTCAGAGTGTCAGATTTTACAGGAAACTCACAAAAAATCCAAGAAATATTCCTATAGAGTGTCAAACACATGCTGATCATCTACATCCTAATTCCCTACAAAGGTGAGATCTGCAGCTTCTTATTTCAACATGTTGAATTGCAGTTATGCACTGGTGCTGCTGTCTCTCCCACAGTTAGAAAGCTTTGCTATGAAGGGGTCTCTAAAGAAATGTTACACACATGGTTTATTGGCTTTGCAGCTGATGGCGCAGCTGACTGGCTGATAGAAAGGAGCAGCCACACTGCATCATTTGCAGTTAGAACCTGTTGTCCATTATGGTGTAAAACACATCACAGAGGCGAGTCATTTTCACATATCTATGGAAACTCAGTTTAACATGGCAGAATTTAATCCTCCTTCCACTTTGTGTATTTGGTCAGCTGTGTCATTTAACTTCAAAATTCATCTGTAAATCTCTGGACAGGGAAGGAATTGACCCTGTTCCTTTACTGAGATCATCAGCACCTTTTCTGTTTGTATTGTTAGAGGAGAATAGGTGACTGAGAATATTGTGCATATTAATTTCTTTAAAAAATACATTACACTATTCATGTAAACGCTATGGTTATATGTTTAAGTTCATAATTATTCTATCAACACTTTGACAGCAGTAACAAATACTCTAACAGGCTTCAGTGTATATAGGATCACTATAGGTATATAAGACCTAAATTATTTTCATAAAGAGAAAAAAAAATATCCCTGTCTGGTCTTTTCACGAATTGCACCCTGACAAGGAGTACACAATATACTTGGTGTTTGAAGGGAGAAACACTGGTAAACCCATACAGTGGTGGCATCTTGTCACTTATCTTTTCAACATAATCAGCTTCCCAGACAGATTAATCAGCATGAAAATTAACATTTATTGTGATAACAACAGTAAATCAGTCTTCTTCTATCTATGAATTAGAGTGATTCTTACGGTACGTATTGTGTGAAAAGCTTCTTCTTCAGTTAATTAAAGCCCAGCAGACATCTGAAGGCAACTGGATACAGAATTTGCAGGCACTAATTGCCAGTGATACAAAGTTGCCATAATGTAATCCCACACTGAGTTGTGTGTGCTGCTGCTAGAGCAGGAAAAGAGTCTCTTCTGCCTCCTTTTTTGTTTTTAGCAATTTTATTTTATTTTTTTCTTGAAATGCCTGTCTGTGGACAAATTGTCATTTTATATTTTTTACAGTACAGTATATTATTCCAGTTTGTTATTTATGATAAAACAATTATGGTTTTATTTATTTATTTATTTTTATATCATAGAAATGCAGTAGTTTAAAGTATACGTCTGATGGAATAGCAGAAGAACAACATGGAGTCCAACACAAACTCCACATAACGAAAACTGATGTTGCTTCAAATAGTATTTTTCTGTGGAGAAACTAAGGTTAGCTATCTGCCGTCTAAACTATCAAGCACAGACTATATAAAACATGGACGTAAAATGAAGCCAGTGCAGAAGTGCCTTAAACCTGCATTTTATCTGAACCACCAGATGGTGATAGCTGCGGCTGCAAAAAGACTCCCAGTCCTATGCAAGTCTATGAAAAAACTGCAGTCTGACTTGACCTCTGGAAATGCTTTCCTATGAGTTTATGGTCACTCGGGTCATATTGGAAAAAAATAACTAAAAAATTAAGTTATTCAAGTATACTCATTGGCTAACGATTTGTGATTGACATGGGCTCAGGAGGTAGAGCGAGTTGTCTACTAATCAGAAAGTCAGTGGTTCGATCCCTGGCTCCCCTAGTCTGCATGCCGAAGTATCCTTGGGCAAGATACTGAACCCCACGTTGCCCCCGATGCATTCACCAGAGTGTGAGTGTGTGTGAATGTTAGTAAGCACTTAAGTGTAGATAAGTGTAGTTTCAGACTCTGACCTGTGCCTCCTCGTTACATCATGTATTTGTAACCAAGATGGTAACGGTGGAAATTCTAATATTCAGGCTTCAAAATGGGACTTGATGACATCATTGTAGCTACGTCCATTAAGCAATTTTGTCAGTTAGCTAAGGTTAGCTAACATTATCCAGAAGAAAGATAGTTTTATCTAAAGAAGCCTGTCTGGCCAAACAAGGATTTGGCGTCAGGGGAAACCTAGAATCAGACTCAGTGGGGCATTTGATTCATAGAAGAATCGCTTGGTTTTCGTGATCAAGTACGTGTTTCTTCTGGCTAATTTAGCCTGTGCTAACACGTACAAACAAGTTATCTCTCATAGAGAAATCTTGAGTGGATAAGGTTGACTAATTGATGCAAAATCCCGTGGCCAATCTGGTAACTTAGCTGGACATTTGTGAATGACTTTATCAGCCAAATAACTATCAACTAAATAACTATAACTATTTAAATAACTATCACCAGATTCATGTTACAACTTTGTGGTTAAATGTGTGCTGCTTATTAAGGTTTTTGCTAGCAAAATCATATCTTAGTAGAAATGCTAGTTGGCTAGCTTGCTAGATTACATCACCAGCTAACATGATCCATGATCTATTGATTTTTGCCATCAGCAATGTAACAAATCAGTAAATACAGTAATACAACACAAAAGTGCAATATGTCTCTACAGTATTTGTATGATGCTACCTCACACATGGCTTGTGAGCAACACTTTTGTTTACTTAATGGCTGTGGGTGCCATTAATAAAAATGGTTTTCTGAGGCTTCGCAGAGCTCCTATAAATATCAAGCAGGTCAAAGAGGAAGGGATGAGAACTGCTAAATGAAAAGTAGAGTTTGGAAATGGATGACTCATCTTGTAGATTAATAAGGAAGAGATTGGCTTCTGAGTTTTCATTTAATACGTTTTAGTTGTAAGCCATCACTAAAGACTCTGTGTGACAGACATCTGTGCAGCCCATTATGGTCACATTCAGAAAAACGATGGGGACATCACTTTAATTTACTTTTGGAGTGCTGCTGTAACTGTGATCACAAAGATAGTAGTGGAAGAAATTGTGTGTACTGTGTGTGTTGTGTATTTTGGTATTTGTAAGAACAGTGTGTCTTAGGCCATCATGGCTGAGTGTATGTTTATCTGATTTCATTAAGCTGAATTATACTGTGACTCCTTTCAAATTAACTTATACAGGAAGTGAACTGCCAGATGGACACATGGTAAAAAATGCCAGTTTACTGAGTCTAATTGCACATGGCGGACACAAACATTTAGATAACACATTTAATGCCTTGCATTATGTTTGACTGTTTAATATAAACTATCTAATATTTAGAGATTATCATCAGAAACTCAGATATAGCTGTCTGTTTCCATGGAGTTCTGGAGAATTATTTTCTACACCAGTACACACTTGAAATTAAAATCACTGTGTCATGGTTATGCATAAACATACCGCAGACCAGACAGTCCAAGCATTTACATCTGTTTGCATCAGATGTGGGCCGTCCTCTTATCCTTACCAACTTGCCTGTCACTGTGGAGAATTGAGTACCCACGGACACAATGTGGAGCTGTCTAGAAATTTTCAGAAAGTATTTTCTACATCTACCCAAAGATGACTAGATTAGTTCAGCTCTGACTGTCATCTTTGCCACAGCTAAGGGGGCGATCCAAAGAAGACCTGCACCGAGGCACCAGCTATTATGTGAATCACAGTATGTTAGCCACTTCAAGGTAAGTAATGTTCCACACAGGCTGGACTTGATGGTAAATCTATCTGCAGTGTTTGTGATTATACATGCAAGCAGACTCTTCAGCTACAGATATTTAAACTGATGCATTATATCTTTAAAGCTCTGTTCTTGCCACTCATACTTACTTAAATCGGCAGTGGCTGTTACTGTGCTTTAAGCATAATTTGACAGACATTTATTCCTGTTGTTTTGAAAAGCATCCTCTCAAATAGCTTTGCAATTTTCCACTTGCCAGTCTAACCTACAGCTCATGAAACAAAATAACACTTGTAGGAAAACAAGGAAATGTTTAAATCTGTCTGGCTTTTTTGTGTTTGATGACCATGAAATTTCACCTGAGACTGTTTTTTTTCTCTGCCAAAAAGTGTCAGAAGCAGCAGTGAGATCAAAAAGTTGATGATATGGTGTTTTTGATGTAGTGATAAATGTTTATTCTGAGTGGTATGAACAATATGTCATTCCCGTTTCACTGTCATATTGGTAATGTCCTCCTCCAGTCTAACTCAGTGTCATAGAAAGGTGCAGTAAATCCAGTGAAACAAATGCATCCACATTATTAAATTAGGAGGAACAGGTGAAGCTGCCTATACTTTCCGCATTTGACCCAAAAAAAACCCCAGAAAAAAAACATACTTTTATGTCACACTTTTATATCATCTTTTGAGTAGTTTGCTGCACTTTAACCACCAATAACCACTAATCAGCACGGGAGACTGTTCACAAAGGTGAGGGACATCCTATTTAGGGATGTGAAGGTCCTTCACTGTTCACTGTGTTCACATTTTTTTTCTCTGTTCTACTTTTAGTTAGACTATGCTGAAAGGCCCACTGACTCCAGACAAACTTCAAATTAGATAAAAGAAGTGATGATTGCACTGTCACCAAAATGCCACACCCATTTGTGAGCTAGCCCTTCCTTGTCTGTCCGTTCATCCATCCATCCATCCACAATTTGTAAGTCCTCCTGAGATATTGGTCAGAATTTAATCAAACTTGCATACAATGAATGGGTCATCACCCAAATTGTGCTCAAGGTCAAGGTCAACGTTAAGGTCATATTTGTTGTTTCATGGGAAATAACCTGTGAATTGTGATGGATCATAAGCCAGATGTGCTACTCCCTGACATTCTGGTTCCCTTATCCAGATACGTTATCTGCATGTTAATGCACATGTTAATATCAGGTGTTAGAATCTACACACAGTCCACCAGAGTGCAAGAAAACATCTTGCACTGTTGAATGGCTGGACTTGAGTTGACTGATTGATTTAGATTCAGTGAATAATATTGATTATCTTGTTAAAAATCTCTGAGCAATGTCTTTTTTTTTTCATAAACCTGGTGTTGTGAATGTTACCTTGTTACTTAAAACCTCAAAATAGTGTTGTAGACCAATACCACCCCTTATGGTAATGGCACCTCTTAAGTCAGCAGCTTCCCCCAGTAAGACCATGTTCAGGAATGGCTCAGGGAACACAACAAACCCAAGGTGTTGTCCCAGCAACCAGACTCCTCAGATCCTAATCCAATCAAGCATCCATGAGATGTGCCTGAATAAGCCCAAGGATGCCAACAGGACCTAAAGAATCTACTCTCAATGCCAGACACACAGGACACCCCCAGAGGTCCTGTGTCCATGGGTAAGATCTGTTTTTGCAATATGACGTGGAACTACAAAATATTAAACAGGTTTTTATATTACAGCTGATTGGTGTCTATATCACTCAAATATGAGTTCAATCTGCTGTAGTCTTACAAATACTAAATATGCACAGACATTAAGACACAGCCAGCATGTCCCTGCATGAACATTGAATGACCAGACTAAGCACCAATTTCACTCCTACGTTTCTCTACATTTTCTGTACAACAGGTCCCAACTTCATCATAATTGCCATAACAATTTCCACTCATATTTGTTCAGAAAGACTGTTAAAGAATAGAAGGACTTTTTTGTGCTGCCTGCCTTGTCATGAATCAACATAATGGCAGGGAGGTTTGAGTTTCTAACTAGTCAACTATGAATGTAACACTGCCTTTAACGGGAAATTTTTTATAAACATCATATTGTCTTTATTATTACGAAATAAGCTCTAGCTCAAAGAAAAGTAAGTTGTTTCAGTGAATATTAGCTGATAATTTTATTTCACTTTTACAACTGTAAGGGCTTTGATTCTTTTGGTGGCACATATTTTTATTAAAGCAGCTTTTTTTATAAGTAAAAAAAACAAAAACAAAACAAACAAGCAAAAAGCTGAACTGCCTGAGAGAGAGCCTGTCTGTGTGTGTATGTGAGTAGTTTGCCTGTCGGCAAGTATGCAATTTTCAGAGGTCATTACAGATCTTTAACTGTTCTATTTCTGTTTCTTAGCCTGATTTTGTTTAGTTTCTTTTTAAAGGTTTTTTTTAAGCCTTTATTTACACAGGACAGTGTAGAACAGAGAGAATGTGGAAAGAAAGAGAGACGGTGAATGATATGCAGCAAAAGGCCTGGGGTGAAATCAAACCCAGGCTACCGCAGTAAGGACTTCAGCTGTTTGTACATAGGGTGCATGCTCTACGAGGTTAGCCACATAGGGCATTCCTACTCCTACTTTCTACAGCACATGGGCATAAATTAAATAAATAAATAAAATAGAATGAAAACAAAAGCAAGGTACCTCACATAGAATTCATCAAACTGCCGTCATGCCTGATGATCTGCTGTTGAAGCTTGACGATCTTGGCTTGCTGTGGTGACTAGCCCTCCAGTCCTCTGTGTCAACTTATGCCTGTGGCTTGGGATGGGATGTGATAACAAGTATATGAGGAAGTGCAACGAGATGTGCTTGGCAACAAACTCTAGCTAGTGAACCAATGCTTGCTTTTAAAGAGTTTCAACCACTCGTGCTTAATGTTTCATTCACTGACTGTCTGTGCTTGGATATGATTGAGATGAGGTCAGAATCATAGACTGTATAAAAGAGAAACACATTCTCTGTGCAGCATTATATCCTTTCATGTTGGACTGTGGGCAGACACTGCCTCACTATCCCATATTGAGGTACAACGTGATATTAATATTATCTAGGTAAGGGCCTTCATTAGAAATGTCTGCACCACAATAGCTAACATCAAGACAGTTCATATTCTTTTGGTAATTTTATTTCATTTGAATGTTTAAAGCATTTTTAAAGTAACACTCTTACATATTTTAACTTTAAAATGTCATCTTTTAAAGTAAATAGGTAGTAATAACTTATTATCCTAATTTCTTTGAGAAATTCCTCATTTTAAAAAGGTTGTGACAAATAATCTGTTTTGTTGTGAAGGCATCAGAATATGAATGTGAAACTGAATAGAGAATCAACAGTACCATCACATTACAAAAAATCAGCAGTCTGAAAACAAGCAAAAAACAAAAAACAAAAAAACAACTGTTGTTTCCACATTCGGACACCCAAACCTGTCTTTACAATTGTGTCTCCATCTTTGAAGCACTGCTTCCATTATGTGAATCACACTAAACATTGGCCCACTATTAGCCATCAAGACCCGCTGCACTCAAAATCCATTTTCTGTCACACACTGACATTACCAGCCCACACTTTTGTTCCCGACAGTACAATACATTCACAATCCAGTCACTCCTCTGTAACAAAGCCTGGCTCTTACCTCTACTTAAGTACAACACTATGCATTAAATGGTACTGCCTGTAATGAGTCCAAATAGGGGCCATTATAAAACAGCACTCTTGAGTGGACTCTCAATGAAGGAGCTGTGTGGGGTGTCTCTATTAGAATCTCTAAAGCCATTCATTCAAGAGCACCGAAAAATAATGCAAAGAGGCCTGCTGTGGAAAACCCAGCCCTTTAGCTAATGAGCTCACTTGCATTACTTATAGGAAACATAATTGGCAGAAGGACGTCTCTTAATTTCTCATCTGGTTATGAGGAAATTGGGTCTGGATTTGTTCCTCTTCTCAATCACTTGTCTGTTTTTTTTCATCCCTGTACCCTCTCGTCGGTTTCCCTCCCTGTCTCTGCCCACTTCTAATTATTTCTTTTTACATTCTCACTGAAACAAGTGATTGAAAAGCCTCACTTTACCTCATGCATCCTGAAGAGCACTCCACTCCAGTCTCTAGTGTCACTAAACGTGACCCATCAGACCATGGTCTGAACTATTGAGGAGTCCTGTTTCAAAGTTCTGTTCTCCTTTATTGATGTCTTGTACCCTTTTATTAATTTTTATTCTTTGCAGAATTCTACACTGCTCCATCAAATCTCTCACATACTAGAAGTGTTTTACTTTTGTGTGATAAGGCACTTTGCTTTTACTGTTCAGGGACGTTATCAGAAGGGCAATATTAGCTACCTCTGCATGAGGGTGGAAGGATGTTGAATATGTCTACTAAAAGATAAAACCAATCTTAAACTGGCTTAACAGAAGTTAACAGAATGAAGAGTCAGTCTGCTAGTTCATCAGGTGTCTGGTTGCAATCTGGGACCAATCACATACTTTTTGATGGTGTTGTGTGACAGAAAAAGAGTCTTCCTGTACTTAAAATTAATGAAACTACCAATTCTGACCAAACTGTATTCACACTACTGCTTCCCCAAAAAATCAGGCCCCATCATATCTTAAAGACCTCATAGTACCATATTATCCCAATAGAGCACTTCGCTCTCAGACTGCAGGCTTACTTGTGGTTCCTAGGGTATTTAAAAGTAGAATGGGAGGCAGAGCCTTCAGCTTTCAGGCCCCTCTCCTGTGGAACCAGCTCCCAGTTTGGATTCGGGAGACAGATACCCTTTTAAGATTAGGCTTAAAACGTTCCTTTTTGATAGAGCTTATAGTTAGGGCTGGATCAGGTAACCCTGAACCATCCCTTAGTTAAGCTGCAATAGGCTTAGGCTGCTGGGGACTTCCCATGATGCACTGAGCACTTCCTCTTCCTCACTTTCTTTCACTCTCCATGTGTTTATACACCATTTGCATTTAATCATTAGCTATTATTAACCCTGTCTCTCTCCCATAGGTGTGCCTTTTTGTCCTGTCTCCCTCTGCTCTCTTCTGTTTCTCCTTACCCCCAACCGGTCACTGGACCTCAGTGCAGCATTCGATACCGTTGACCACAATATTTTACTGCAGAGATTAGAACATACCTTGGGAATCAAAGAAATTGCATTACAGTGGTTTCAATCATATTTATCGAATAGA
>VUQI01035271.1:6670-27230 GCA_015106735.1 Paratilapia polleni
AGTGTCCAGTCAGGTTCAGGTCCAAAGGGCTCCTGAATTCAATTAAATAGTCAGGGTGTCCGGTGCTGTGCTTCACACAGGTGAACTCAGCTGAAATGAAAGAAGTAGTAGATGGTCTCCTCCTCCAGCACAGTGAGAACTCAGAGCAGCTCCTCGGGGTAAGGAGGTGATCAGGTTCAGGGGAATCTCAAAAGTCCCAGCCTGTAAAACAGGAATGTTACTGCATTAAATCAATAAATACCAGTATTTAATGGCCATAATGAATATAAAATCAGAACTCTCAAAATACTGCTACATTATTTTTGGTACAGCTGTTCTTGCACATTATTCTACCTTTTATACCCATCATGACTTCTTTTTAGCTTTTATTTAATCAGCACATCATAAAGCTAACTGACTGCAAACCAGAGGAAAGTTGAACCTGAGGAGAGAACTAAACTACTTCCAAACTCTGAAACATCCCAGAGACATTTTCATGCAACACTTTAATATGATGGACACTTTGTTTATGGTGTTTACACTTGTTTTTGAAGCTCTGTGAAATATTCACTGTTGTTTTGTGATAACCTTATTCATGTTGTATTTTGAATAAATGTCAGTATATTTAAGTTACCCTGTGGCTCCAGCTGCTCAGTGTGTCTTTGTCTCTCTTAAACCCCTCCTACAAACTCGGACTCTGGTCCTACATACGTCTCAGTATTCTGTGAACTTCAGGGGGGTTATGTTTGCATCTTGCAATAAATATTTGTATGTTCTGTATCTCTTTGTGCTTTGTCTGTGTCATTTTTCTGTTTCTGAGACTTCTTTGAGTCTTGAGGACCTGCTGACCTTTCAGTTTCATTTATAAATGCTTAATAAAGCAAAAACAGTCCTCACTTTAGATGAGGTCACACAAAATACTGAACTAACAACTAGTAACTGCCTGAATTAACCATGAATTACAAAATGAAATAAGTATTTATAAAACCTCTATTAACACACTCGCAAACAATGAGCTCAAATCTTAATCATTATATGTGTAAATGTGCATCTAAATACTGTAATCACTTACTTAGACTTTCTTAATGATAGCATGAACATGTTATATATGAGCTTATTAATCAAGAATAAACCATTTATATCTGTGTTTATAAATTACATATTAAGGAGGAGTAATGCGTTCCAAATGATGAATTAAGCATTTACTAATGCCTTACTAATGCTTAATAGTGTGTAGTTATTATAAAGTGCTACCACAAATAGATTTTACTGAACTCAACTGCTGTCATGATCCCAGGTCATTTGACCCAGTGTTTTGAGTTATGGAGTTTCCAGTTTATTATTTATATTTATTACCTGTCATTTTGCTGTTTATCTTATGTGTTGGTGTATTGTTATTTCCTGTTTTAAGTTGATAGTCCCTCATCTCTTGTACTGTATTCAGTTTTGCTTCCTTTGCCCGGTTACCCGTGATTTAGTTCAGCTGTGTCTCGTCTTCCCTGATGTGTCCCTCCTGTTTCCACTCCCCTCGTTACCCTGTGTGTATTTAAACCCCCGGTCTGCTTATGTTCCTTGTTGCATCGTTGCTTATGCGTATGCTTGTGCTTAGGCTTGCTACACGTAATCCCCTCATAGCTGTGTGTTCCCTGCTTCTGTGTTTCCCGGCCCTGTTCCTGAGTGTTTTGTGATTTATGGGTTTTTTTTGGACTTCCAGCAATAAAAGCTGAGTTTTGAGTTTAGTTCTGTCTCTGAGTCCTGCATTTGGGTCCACCTCCTGCCTGCCACACAGCATCATATGACAGTTGGAAGGTGAACCTTTGGCCCAGTCTGAGGTCCTGAGCATTGTGGAACAGGTTTTCATTGAGGATATCTCTGTACTTTGCTCCATTCAGCTTTCCCTCAACCCTGACCAGTCCCTGCTATTGAAAAACACCCCCACAGCATGATGCTGCCATCACCATTTTCACTCTTGCGCCTTGAGGCAACTGTTGTTGTGATTTGGCACTATATAAATAAAACTGAATTGAATTGTCCTGAGACCCTGAATAGGATAAGCAGAAGAAAATGGATGGATGGATGAATTGCAGGGATGGTATTGGGTAGGTGGTGAGCAGTGCCTGGTTTCCTCCAGACATAATGTTTAGAACTGAGGCCAAACAGTTCAATCTTGGTTTCATCAGACCACAGAATGTTGTTCCTCACAGTCTAAGAGTCCTTCAGGTGCTTTTTTGCAAACTGCAAGCTGACGTTCATGTATTTTGCAGTGATGTGCCATAAAGCCCAGATCAGTGGAGGGCTGAAACTACTGACTCCATAACTCCCAAATTCCAAATACAAATATTGTATATAGGTAGTTTAGTTTATAGAATAAAACAAAAATGTTCATTTTACTCAAACATACCTATAAATAGCAAAATCAGAGAAATTGATAATTTTGGAGTGGTCTCTTAATTTTTTCCGGAGCTGTATTTGCTCCCAGCATGTATAGTCCTTTCTCACAATAGACTAATTCATTATAATAGCAGCAAAAGCACAAGTGAGGCAGATTTCATTAACAAGTTTAGCTCCATAAAGTGCCTGGGAAGCCATTACAGTAATCTAGACTGTGCAGTACAGGGATCCTTGGGAAAAAAACAAGATAGAATGCAATTTTAGTGAAGTTATTAGTTACACTTATGCTTTTTCTATGTATACCATTGATAAACATTACTAATGTATTTAAAACCTTGTTTCTTGTCTTATTTTTCTTAGGCTGTTTCCTCCTGGCAAACTCTCGTTTCACTTCAAGACCTGGTTATGTAGGTCGGCTTCATGGTCCCCTTTTACCAGGCAACTACAAATACTGTCTGAGGTTCTACTACCTGCTTCATGGGTTTAGGAAAGTAGACAATGCTCTGGTTCTTTACATTTATGATGAAGATAACATTGCCCAGGAAAAGGTGTGGAGCCTTGATGACACTTCCAAGAGTGTATGGACTGAGGTGGAGATTACCTACACGAAACCTATGCTTTCAAAGGTGCAAGTCATTAGTTTGATGATTTGTGTGGAAGTTGATGCTTTTAAAATTTTAATAGAAAATCTTAATGTAAAAATGGAAAGACCTGGTGGATGGATGTATAAATGTATTACAGCCTGACTGATATAGGATTTTTAAGACTGATACCGATATTTGGTGATTTTAAAAAAGCTGATATATCGGCTTTTTTTTTTCTTTCAGACACACAAAACATAAACAGATTTCTCTAACGTTTGTCATATATAGTTATTTATGCATCCTTACTAAGATAATATGACAATGCCATTTAGAAAATAATCTTGTTTTATTGTTACAACAAGTCATGGACTCATTTACACTTTGCCCAACTCTGCTTGGATCAGCTGATTGTTGTGCTTGTGGCATTCAGAACACATGTTGCCAATGGTAATGATCAGTGGATCAGTGTATTTAGTCTGTTTCTGTGTTTTCCAGGTAGTGTTTGTCAGCATATGCAAGAACTTCTGGGAATGTGGTCTCATAGCTATTGATGACATCACTGTCAGCCTAGGGGACTGTCAAATCTCAGCAGGTAAGAGATGCACTAAGACATACACTGGTCTAAAATATGCCAGAAGCCACTTGAAGTTATATTGCTTAACATTTCAGTTCTGGTTGATTGGAAAATGATAACTGTGGTAACAGCAGGTGTGGTTACCACAGGTTGTTTTAATAAGACAGATAGTAAGGAATACAGTCTGTGATTTGCTGTCAGTATTTTTCCAGCAGGTCATGCCATATTTGCATGGGATCAGTATTCCCAGGAAACCTCTTATGATTTAGATAGCTTACCAAGGACATATACCATATCCATTATTTGTAAAGTAAAAATTACACTGCAAACTACCCACTGTATTTCACCAAACACAGAGGCCCTATGATAAAAATAGTCTTGTGCAAATCCAAGATGACATGGATAACATGCATGGCAGCATGTGGTTAGGAGCATTTTGGTGTTTTTCAGTAGGCTCAACAGTTGTGTGGCAACCTACTAATAGTAACTGGACATACTTGAAGTTGTGGTCACCCATCATGGATAATCCTGACCACACTGTACACTACTTACCAGGCAGTGGAGCACTTTCTCTAACAGTTTGAGTCAGCTCTGCTGACCTAAGGACAGATAAAGCAAATCTTTCATACCTCATGCAATAATTCCTTGTAGCTCTTCTCTTTTCTTCTCTTCTCTTCTCTTATTGTACTGTACACCAGAAAAATGGGGCTTTAGTCCATTATTATTATTATTTTTTAATCATCTCTAGCTTTATGGAATGAATGATGGTCTAACACACATGACAGTTATTATTATTATTATTAAAACAACTACAACTCAAAACAAAGAGGCGTAGGCATACTGATTAACAGAAGAATAAACTTCACTATTAGCAACAGTATAATAGATCCAGAAGGTAGATTTATAATAATTTATTTATTTATTCCAAATATGAATTTATGTATCGCTAGTATTTATGGACCAAATGTTGATGACACCTCCTTTTTTCATGCTTTCTTCACTTCGCTTTCTGATCACTCTGACACCACACTAGGAGGAGACTTCTACCTGGTATTTAAACCAGAAATTGACAGGCTCAGTACAGCGAGGAGTCAAAGAAACTGGCAGTCTACAGACATTCTTAAACAATACATGAATGATTTTGGTCTTGATCACCCCACTCTCACTGATTACACCTTCAGCGGCAGCAACTTCCCAAGTACAAAATACAAATTTTTCCTGTTTGTAGTGTGTATTATATGGACGTGGTCACAGTGTAAAGACACCCTGCACTTCTGATTTTCAGCTGAAATTTGGGAGCCCTTTTATTATTGTTCTCTATGAGCGAAGTGGTTGGAGGAGGCTACACTTTGGTGGCATTTATGAGAGAACCCTAAATCCTATCACAATGACAATAAGATGAAAGAGGACAATGCTGGCTTTGTTTTGATGTATATATTATGCATGTAGATGAAGAAAATAGAAAGTAGTTTTTTCAGATTATTTTCCAGGCTCAAATAGTACTGTGGGTGATGTCATCACACTGTGGCAGGAAAATTCCATCAAAAAATCAAATTCTTCATGAAACTTAAACTGTGCTTGTGTAAAAACTGTAAAAGACATCAAAAGATGGATTTAGTCAATAGAAGTCCAAAGCTTTGTGACCCATATAAACTTCGAATGATGTTTCTACAATAAAGTATGCCCGAGAGGCAGGGCTCTAAAGTGGCCTGGGTTGGTGGACTTTTTGGGAGGCTCTCCCTTTAAAATGAATGGGGAAAATTTGTAGGTTTATGGAAAAAAAGTGTGAGCAATTGCTACCAAAAGTGATAGCACACTATTCCCAAACGAGCCGCACGCTGTTTTGTGGGGGTTTTCTCAAAGGTGCCAGACAAGTTACACTTCAAAATTTTAGGTGGAAGATGGAGAGTAATAACTAGACAATTTCTAAAGTAATTTTGAGTGTGCCAATGCGGCTACTGCTGGTTCAGTTGTCAGAAGCCAATAGGATCTAACAGATTGTATGAAGAGGAATCAGAAGCTAAGAATTGCTCTCTTGAGGTCGTAAGAACTACTGGGTGCATAATGTAGGTAGCTGGGAAAAAAAACTGATAAAGAGATGTCTAGACACAGGTATTGAATGATGTTTCAATGGAATTTTATTTTGAAAGGCCAAAACATTGACAGGCATCTTGTTCACACAGTAGTAGTCATAATTAGAGCTACTGAGGCAGCCACAGAATAGTGAATTATATATATTTAAAAAACTGTCTTCTTTTACATGCCTCAGTTTCAATATTTTTGAGCTTTTATTTTGAAAGTCAAGTATAATTTGGCTAAAATTATTTGGTGAAACAACACGCAGAGAATGTTTGTCAGTCACTGTCTGTGACTGTCAGCTAGAAATGTGAGTTAAAATCTCATTTTATTATTAAGAGGACTTTATTTTTATAGGCCACAACATTTATTTATATCGGGTTAATACAACAGTAGTCATAACAGGAACTACTGAGGCACCCACAGAATAGTTCATTATATACAGAAAGACCAGGACTGTTTGTGTGAGGTTTTTTGTTGAATGACACACTTTGTTTGGTGTTTTATTGTAAAGGTGAAACCAAGTGTAGATATGTGTGTCTATCACCAAGTCTCTGTGTGAAAGAGACAGCTAAAACATTTGTTGAAAGGTCATTTTAATATTTATGAGCTTTTAAGTTGAAAGTCTGTAAAATCCAGAATCATTTACAGTTTTTTATCAGGGAGTGTAACCTTTAGGAACTTTCATTTTGAAAGTCTATCACACTTCTTGTAACACCTGTTATCTAAACTCAGAATGACATTTGTAATAAGTATGGCTTGTAAGGCTATGAAGGTGTTGTTCATATGATGAATAACAGCTGTGCTTATTTTCTTTAAAGCTGCTGTTTGAATGGTCCTGATAAACAGAGGACACACTGACCCCCATACACACCCACAGGATCAGCCATGATGAAATTTATACTGAAAGAATGGGTGACATCACACAGCTGTGCCGACTGGTTTCTATGGCAAGAAAAGCCATTGAGAGGAGTGGGAAGTGTAGATAAAGAGGTTTTGGCATGAAACAAACAGAAAACAATCCAAGCAATAAAAGCAGAAAGCAAAAATTTCCAGGCTCAAAATATACAGTGGGTGATGTCATCACAATGTGGTGGGAAAATTCCATGAAAAAATCAACTTCTTCATAAAACTTAAACTGCTCTTGTTAAAAAAATGGTAAAAGATGTCAAAACATGGATTTAGTCAATAAAAGTTCACCCATATAAACTTTGAATGATGTTCCTACGATAAAGTATGCCTGAGAGGTAGAGCTCCAAAGTGGTCTGGGTTGGTGCCCTTTTTCGGACGCTCTTCCTTTTTAAAATGGGAACAATTTGCAGGTTTTTTGTGAAATTCGTAAAAAGAATGTGACAAATCGCTACCAAAGGTCATAGCACACTATTCCCCATCGAGCTGCATGTCCTGATATAACTTTTGCAGGGGTTTTCTCAAAGCTGCAAGACAAGCTACGCACCAAAATTTTAGAAGAATAATAAAAAGAGGAAGCAGAATAATAAATCTGATGAATAATATATAGTGTGCCTCAATGCTATTCCATTGGCACACTCAATTAATGCGATAGCAAAAATCTTTTTCCACATGTCTACTCTGTACAATAATACAGAGTTTTGTTTTGTTTTTTGTTTTTTTTGTATTTTACATTCATGAATAAACATTTATTTTCAAACTATTTTAATCTGAATGAATATCTTTCTATTTTCTTTTTTAACCTCCTGAGACCTGAGCTCTTGTTTGGGATGCACTGTTAATTTCTCCTAGCTATTTGAGATTTCTTGGACCTGATAAGTACAAAAACTAAGCTTCCTGTTTGAATAGGAAGAGTCACTTCATTACATAGTTGTTACATATCTTCCCCCCCCCCCCAAAAAAGTATGTCATCATATGAGATTCAGTTTATTTTACAGCACAACAGAATAAAGTCAACATTGTTTAACAATGTATAAACATTATATTGAGTAGAATGAAGTATAACGTGCAGAAAGGCCAAAATTTAATGTCCACAAAAGTGGACACAGGGTCTCAGGTGGTTAAACAAATATTTGCATTGTTCAAAAAAACAAAATAACAAACAAAAAAACTAAAAAGTTGTGAGGTGGGTGAAAACATGGTCTAGGATGTTTAGGCCTACTTTGAAAGAGATTAGCTATAAAGCTCTGCCGGTTTGACTCCTAAATGTGTTTGTGAAAATGAATCAACTAAAAAGGATCCTACTTTGCTAATAAATAAAACATATAGTAGCCTAATAGTTTAAATAAATAAAAAAACTAAATAGACCATTTTTAATTTAATTTTGACTAAAGTCCAGCAGCAGAATGAATATATTGCATTGAAACCAAACACATCTGTCCACACAAATTGTCTGTTTCCCTCCACAACTTTTCTTTTTTTAAATTTAAAATCCATAGCAACGGGGACCCAAGACTAGAAATTTATGTTTACATCCATGCTAACCATCACTACTAAGGTTCAGCTATATCTAGAGGATAAGGTGCCATGCAATAGTCAGAAGCTATTGTGCATATATTAAAATATTTTTTGTACAGGCTACAAATTTTTTACAGTTGGAGAATGTGAAGAATCACTTATAGCAACTTATAGCAACTATTAGCCACATGTAGCTCCAGAGTCACAGGTTCGAGCCCCTGCCCTAAACGTATAAAAATGTTGGCCAATCAGAAGCCTGCAAACAATAACACAGCGTCAAAAGAGGAGATGACACCTCTGACATTCCGAGACAAAATGTACTTTTCCTATATATATGCTATATATGTTCACACACACAGGGCTATATCGGGGCACAGATGGAGACAATAAGACAAGTTTGAGGAAGTCAAAGTCAAGCACTTGAGACACCAACTAACAAAGTAAACATAGGAAATAACAAGAAGACTAAACTAAACACAGAGACCAGAAAACTCATTAAACAAGAGACATTAGGGAGGCTAGAACAATAAACCAGAACTACAAGGAAAAACACAAGGAGCTAAACTCAAATGACGAACTCCATACATGCTAAACTAGAACTCCAGTATAGCACTGAAATGAATATGGAAAACAGGAATCAAAACTTGGCCCAATAATAATAATATTAATAATAATAATAATAAACTATAGTTCTAGAATAGCAGTGAAAAACAAACTGAAAGTACTTATTAATGACAAAAAGCCCCAAAACCTAATATAGAAATAGAAATACTGACCTGTGACCTGCTGGGCTCTTCACTTCCAAAATAAATTAACAAATTTTCTGAGTAAATATAACTTTGAGTGACCATCTTTACCTTATAGACCGACTATGTACTCCACAGGCACCCTGCCAGGCCAGTGTAATTTCGAAAGTGGTGTCTGTGGCTACATACAGGATAAGAAAGGAGACAAGGCTGATTGGCTGCGAGCAAGAGGACACACTCCCACCTCCTATACAGGACCCAGAGGAGATCACACCACTGGGGTGGGTAAGTCAT
Organism: Paratilapia polleni; assembly: GCA_015106735.1. NCBI lineage: Eukaryota > Metazoa > Chordata > Actinopteri > Cichliformes > Cichlidae > Paratilapia > Paratilapia polleni. The sequence goes on from VUQI01035271.1 coordinate 15,742, forward strand.
TTTCTTCATTCACGCTGAGGACAAACCACCACATGACGGATGAATGGAACACTGTGTAATGTAAAATGTAACATTTAATGAATCATCCTGTTTTATTGTCAAGAATTCAGACGTTAATAGTATCCATTCATATTCTTTTTAAGATTGAATACTGAAGTTGTTGTTAATGTTGTTGGCTGGATGTTAATGTGTGCACTTTTCTAGTTTACATAGCATTCTGTTCTTCTTTATAGCTGCAATAACAATTCTACAGTGGGAAAAAAGTTCCTTTCTATAAAGTGTGCTATTGATGGTTTTGTACACTGTGTCCTTCCACCAGGTTACTTTATATACATTGAAGCGTCACTCATGCGTCCAGGTCATAAAGCTCGGTTGCTGACCCCTGACCTGCGGGGCTCATCAACCTTTCATTGTTTGATCTTCTACTACCACATGTATGGATCTGGCACTGGTTTACTGAGTGTGTTTCTGCGCCATGGCAGCAGAGATCAGGACACACTGCTTTGGAGACGGCGTGGTGAACAGAGTGTCAGTTGGATGAGGGCAATGGTGGACTATCATTGTGATGTCCGACACCAGGTAAGTCAGCATATAGATTATATGAGTCACTGACTGGCTTCTAACACAGTATACAGGAAAGTAGGCATTTGTCCACGGCTATAGTCAATTAGGGCCCAGCCTGTCCCTACGCCCAGAAAAGTCAAAGCCAGGACTTCCCCAGAGACGGCTCCGCCCAGAGCCTTCCCAGAGACTGCTCCACCCCAGGCCTCCCCAGAGACTAAGTCAGTGGAGTTTCAACCTGTGCCAGCTAACCCCTAGCAATCTGTGCCAGCTAACCCTGAGCAACCTCTGCCAGCTAACCCTGAACAACTTGAGCCTGTTAACCCTGAACAACTTGAGCCTGTTAACCCTGAGCAACCTGAGCCAGGTAACCCTGACCACCTTGAGCCGGCTAACCCTGAGCAACCTGAGCCAGCTAACACTGAGCAACCTAAGGCTGCGTAACCCAAAGACTTTGTTTTCTGCTCCTGTGCTGGCTAACCCAAGGACTGAGTTTGTTGAGCATCCTGAGTGTCCTGAGCCTGAGCAGGTGCTGCCAGATCCTAAGCCCCAGCTGCCAGAGTCTTCAATGAGTCCTGCAAATTGACTGAGCCAGAGGGTCCCATGTTGCCTGAGCCAGAGGGTCCTATGTTGCTTGAGCCTGAGGGTCCTGTGTTGCCTGAGCCAGAGGGGTCCCATCTCCTCCACCATCGCTGGCCATCTGCCAAGCCTCTGGAGGGCTCTTACCACCAGCATCCAGCTAAACCTGTGGAGGGGCTCCGTCCGCACTTCTGGCCTCCAGCCAAGCTTCCAGAGGGTCTTCATCGCCATCGTCAGCCAACAGCCAAGCCACCAGCCAAGCCACCAGAGGGGCTTTGTCGCCATTGGCAGCAGCCCCCTCCTCAACCATCTGACAAGCTCTGCCTCCACTGTTGGCCACCATGGTGCCACCCAGAAGATTCCCTTCATCCTCCTTCACTTTCAGGTGACCCGCTTAACTAAGTCCGTGCCCTGTTCTTCCTGGCCTCTGGGCTGACCCCCAGAATTGTCTCTTTGCTTTGTTTTGCCTCCGGGCTGACCCCCTGAACTGCTCCTCTACCTTGCCCTTGCGGCCGGGCTGACCCTCTTTAATAGTTGTCCCTGCTCTTTGGACTCGCCTGCTTTTTGCCTTGTGTTATTTTGGTTCTGTCAAAACTGATTGGATGGCACTTCACAGTGCAAATGGATAATGACCCAAAGAACACTGCAAAAGCAACCCAAGAGTTTCTCAAGGCAAAGAAATGGGATATATTTTAATGGCCAAGTCAGTCACCTGATCTCAACCCATTGGAGCATGCTTTTCAGTTACTGAAGACAAAATTGAAGGGAGAGACCCACAAACAAGCAACAACTGAAGATGACTGCAGTAAAGGCCTGGAAGAGCATTTTAAGGGAAGGAAACATAGCATTTGGTGATGTCCATGGCTTCTAGACTTAAAGGAGTCATTCTCTGTAAAAAAAAAAAATAAATAAAAAAAAAGAAGCTACTTTTGGCTCTGTCATTGTCTAAAAACTTAGGGACCTAACTATATAGGTACAACAGCCCACTAGCATTGGCCCAGCCAGAAATTCAGAGCGTGCACCCTGTTCCGGCGGAGGACCACGGTCTCAGACTTGGAGGTGCTAATTCTCAAGTCCCTTCGCACTCAGCAGCAAACCACCCTAGTGCAAACTACTGGTCACTGTCTGTTAAAGCCAAAAGAACCACATCATCTGCGAAGAGCAGAGACGTGATGCTGGGAGCACCAAAGCAGAAACCTTCCACCACTTGGCTGCGCCTAGAAATTCTGTCCATAAAAGTTACTAACAAATTCGGTGACAAAGGGCAGACCTAACTTAGTTCAACTCCCACTGGGAATGTGTCTGACTATCTGCTGACAATGTAAAACAAGCTCTGATTTTGGTTGTACAGGGACTGAATGGCCCATAACAACTGGCCAGTCACCCCATACTCCTGAAGCACCTCGCACAGGATGCCCAAGGGACATAGTTGAATGCCTTCTCCAAATCCACGAAACACATGTAGTCTGGTTGGACAAACTCCCACACACCCTCACACAACCTTGAGAGGATTAAGAGCTGGTCCAGTGTTCTACATCCAGTACAAAGACCATATTGCTCCTCCTGAATCTAAGATTTGACTAACAGATGGACTCTCCTCTCCAGCACCCTGGCATAGACCTTTTTCAGGGAGGCAGAGGAGTGTGATCCCTATGTTGTGCTTTCGGGCTGTGCCCAGCCGGGCTCTAGGTTCAATCCTCGGCTCCCTCACTTCATATGTCAAAGGGTTCCTAGGCAAGATGTTGAACCCCAAATTGTCCCAGATGCATCCATTGGTGTGTCACTGCTTGCAATTGATAAACCCCACAAAAATTATTAAAATGAATCCACAATTTTCACTTAAAAATTTTAACAACCTTTTATGAATATCAATAGCTTCTGAAAATAGTTTTTGACCATTTTTTAGCATTCTTAATTGTGTGTCAGAATTGAAGTCTTTAATACTTAGTTTTACAGTTTACGGTTAACATAGTTTGTGTTTCTGCAGATTATATTTGAAGCAATCCGGGGCCCATCACTACGAAGTGATATTGCTATTGATGACATACATTTTAAAAGGGGACCATGTCAAGGTACAGTTTAAAAATCCTACCTCTTTTACTCTAAAGAGCTTTTTAGTCTCTGCTTGTGCCCCACTCTCACCTCTCTGTTAAACTAAACTTTTTTTACACATACACAGTGCAGTCCAGACATTACCCTGCAAAGCTTTATGTGAGAATTAAAATGTATGGATCAGTCAGATCTGATATTAAATGGTATTTAACTTGCCAGCTCTCTAATAAGAAGTCCATGTAAAGTCTGACTGAGTCCATGTGACAATAGAGAAGGTACTTGTCAGGTGAGGGTCATGTGTCTTACCTTCTCCTCCCTGGTTGCAATCCCTCACCTAACCAAAACTGAGCATTTTAGGCCGATCTCTAACCATCCTTTTATTTCTAAAATTCTTGAAAGAGTAGCTGCAAAACAGCTGACTGATCATCTGCAGTAATGGTTTATTTGAAGCGTTTCAGTAAGGCTTCAGAATTCATCACAGTACAAAACAGCTTTACTGAAGGTTACTAATGATCTTCTTATGGCTTCTGACAGTGGACTCATCTCTGTGCTTGTCCTGTTAGACCTCAGTGTAGCATTTGATACCATTGACCACAATATTTTACTGCAGAGATTAGAACATGCCTTGGGTATTAAAGGAATTGTGTTGCAGTGGTTTGAATCATATTTATCAAACAGATTTGTTCATGTAAATGGGGAGTCTTCTTCACACACTGAAGTTAATTAGTTCCTCAGGGTTCTGTGCTGGGACCAATTCTATTTACATTATACATGCTTCTCTTAGGCAGTATTATTAGAAAACACAGCATACATTTTCATTGCTATGCAGATGATACCCAGCTGATCCATGAAGACAGATGACACACACCAATTAGTTAAACTACAGGCATGTCTTAAAGATATAAAGGCCTGGATGACCTCTAATTTCCTACTTCTAAATTCAGATAAAACTGAGGTTACTGTACTTGGCCCTAAAAATCTTAGAAATATGACATCTAACCAGATACTTACTCTGGATGGCATTACTTTTGCCTCTAGGGACACTGTGAGGAACCTTGGAGTCATTTTTGACCAGGATATGTCTTTCAACGCACACATTACACAAATATGTAGGACTGCTTTCTTGCATTTGCATAATATCTCTAAAATTAGAGGCATCCTGTCTCAGAGTGATGCTTTAGTGCAGTAATAGGGCAATAGTGTAATAGGGCCTTTATTTGGACAAATGACAGAGTTGCAGAAGAGAGTACGTATAGAGTTCATTTGCGTGTACTCTAAACAGGTGACAACAGGTATGCATTAGAATAAAAAGGGGCACTCACAAGGAAAAAATGAATTCCATAGTAAAATTCATATTAATCCATTGTATGCTTTATTTCTCTACAAGTTCCAAAACCTTTTTCAGAAGCTTAGTAGTATACCCAGCCAGTACTCCTGTCAGTGGAGTGGTCATTTAAATATTATATCTCTGGTGTATCTGGGATAACTGCTCTCAGTGTGACACAAAAACTGTTCTTTATACTGAGAGGAAGACAATATGTATAGAAATCAAATCAATCACATAAGAGAATGCTATATGCATGATGAAAATGTTTACTGTAGTGTACTATATAAGTCTTACTGTCAACAAAAAATTAAGACAATCTATCTACAGTAAGTGATGTAAAAGAAGCATCAGCAACAGTAGTGCTGTTGTGTATTTAATTGGGTTTGGAAATAAATGGACCTTTAGGAAACATTTTTTGCAAGAAACATATAATACTAGCAACTTTATCATATACAACTAAAGAGAATTTGGATTCAGAAATTCATGATATGGATGTGTAAATATTATTTCTATCCCAAAGAGGAGAGTGTAAAATTGACATCATTATTTGAACCCAAGGTAGTCATGGCTAAGCCTCAGTGTGGCACTGAGGAAGACCTAAGATAATATTACAACAAAACAAAACAAAAAAATGCTAAGAGAAATGTTACAGATTTACAAAAAATAACATGGATATTCTCATAAAAAAAACTGTAGTTTAAATTTGCAATAAAAGCCTAAAATCGCAAAATATGAGAAAAATCTCTGAAACAGTTTTTTTTGTTTGTTTGTTTGGGGGTTTTAATGGTAGTGAAGCACATGGCTTCACTTTGCGAGGCTGGATATATTTTAGTGAGGAGGTGCAACACTGTGGATGACATGAGCAATGGACAACGTGAGCAGCAATATTCTTTCATTTGCCTATTATATTACAGTTCCTGATGTGTAAATGCAATCATGTCATCCAATTCAGTGTTTTCTTCTGAATATTCATAATAATATTTCTTTAAAGTCCAGGTGCTTCCAGTAATATGGTAATTTTGGACTAAAATCACATTAATCTTTATTGCTAAATCTGAATGCAAAATAGTCTATAATTTGATTAGGTCATGTAGTGTAGACATAATACATTGCAAACAGCTCATGTGGTTACTTGACAAAATACAAACCAAAAAACACAACAACTTTTTAATGTTTTTTTTGCCCCTCACCAAGCTGTATAATGTCTTTAGACTACAGTGACCCTAAAGTGTTGTTACACAAAATAATTTTAGACAAATGTAGATATTTGTACAATGCTGCTATATGCAATGTTTTATGAAGAAAACTAAAATTTTTGTGTTGTCTTATCTTCTTTAGATGCTGGTGACATCATTCCATACTCTGGATTCTCAGAGTATTTCAATGAGATTGAGAACTGAAACTGTGGGAAGGCTTTTTCGGTTGTCCATCAAAGTTAGGTTGAATGATTTTCAGTGTGAATGTGAACACCAAGACAATTTACAAATTTGTAGAGCAATGTTTATGTTACAGTCAGGACCTCCAGCACACAGAACTACTGTCTTTCTTTACATCCCTGTCCAGTAATTTCAAAATTTGTGTTTAAATTTCTCAGTGTCCCTCTGATCACAATGTAAGACAATGGGATTGTATTACACACAATTTCTTCTCCTGACAGCATTATCCAGTTTCACATTACCTAACATTACATAACCTTACATGATACTCAATTACACAGTTATATTCCATTGTTAAGACTCTATGTACAGAAAATTGTATAAATTCTATATGTTGGTACTCATTTTAAAGACATATAGGTTAGTAAGAATAGTAAAAAAAAAAAACAGTGTTCTCTGTTATTTCTGTGCAGAGCTAAGGTACAGTAAACTAGATTACAAATCCTTATTGACAGTAGACATGTTTGATGTTTGAAAGGAAACTCTGTGTTGTGCAATGTTTGTGTTTATGCCATCTTCAACAGCCAGAGCAGTACATGGAGAAGGATTACAGTGTGTGAATTCACATTATCGTTCAACTGTCATTTGTTTTGGTACAGCTGTGGTCTGGTTCTGTATAGTTACATGAACACAGAAGACAAGTGTTTTCCAAGTTGCTTTCGAGCAGAAACTAAAGCTCTAGGAACCTTGCTTCAAAAGTTTTTTTATGGTAATATCTTGAGTGAGACAATTTCAAAGGTAACATCTAGCAAAAAACAGAGATTTTAATACAGAGAGGACTCTGCTTAAAATTCTGACAGTTTTAATGTCCTCAAATTAAATTAATCCAGTGATCTAGTAAACTCCATGAACGTATACTCCATAGAGGTGACAACCAGTTGGAGGCATGTGTTATTGTTCTCTGCAGTGAGAGGTACACAATATTTGCAGAAACCATCAGGAGAAGAGCAAAGTGTCATATAAGAGAGGGCTGCTGTGATTTGTGTAGTAGGAATAAATAAACCTGTAAACACATGACAACACAAACACTTTTTGCCAGTAATCCCTGCTATAATCTCTCTGTAGCCTGGAGCCATCAGTAAGCCATCTTTTGAAACTAAGCACTGAGCATTCATTTTGAGAAATTAAAATGTAATGCAATGACCATATAACCTTCTTCTGCAGTATTCTTATTATTTGTGCTTTTACTATTCCATTATTGCCTGGTCATTCTCTCTGTTCTGTATACACAGTTAGGTTCATATGTTTTTGGAAAATGACGCATTGTTTTGTAATATTGCCTCTGTACACCACCACAGTGGATTTTAAATCAATCAAGATGTGATTGAAATGCAGACTTTCAGCTTGAATTCAAGGGGTCTAACAACAGCATTAACTGTTTAGGAATTACTGGACCCTAACCCTAACCCTAATGCTGCGGGTGCCACAGGCAAGCAGGGATCAGGTGATCAGCATGTTGACCGCTGGAATGAATGCTGCAAGAATTGTTAAATATATGAAAATGCTACATTGTTGCATTTTTAATGTTTCTTAGTATATTTAGGTTAACCAGATGCCCTATATCATGAGGACAACTGAAGTTTTTAAAGCCAGCCCCGCATGACATTTTATTCTTCGTAATCTTGCTTTTCTTTCCAGCAGGGGGAAAAAAAAGGTTTTCATCGTAGGTCAAATGAAGGTTAATTTTTTGCTGTCTTTTGGTCTTTATGCTATACCAAAATGAGACAATTCAACTCACCAGAAAATCACAGCCTTTGCAGATTTTGTCAGAATATGAAGATAACACCGAAACCTAGGTGCATAAAGACAGGGAAATTACTTGCATCTTGATGAAGCTAGTGGAAGAGGATTTTCAGAGAGTTTTTTGCCTTTCTGGCCAAAGTTATTTTTCAGATGTCCATATGATATGAAGTGACACAGTACATGCTCTATGAATGCATCCCTACTGAAACCGAAAAATGATTACAAGAAAGATCAGCAGCTGAGATGAGAGTTAACAACAGTTTTAACAGTTACTGAGATAGAAAAAAGGAACAATTAAGTATAACACTATTGTATCATGAAAAACAAACTTCAGCTTCATTTTATGCTTATTGTTTTTACCGAGAGGAAGTTGGGATGCTGCTTCTCAGGATGTTTGTCCTTCAGATGCTAAATGCTAAACTTATATCCAACATAGTTTTTGTTGATAAATTATATATATCAATTTTTATTTTCAGCATTAGCTCCGCATTGTTCTACACTAACATATTCTTTCCCCACATTTATTTTTTTGGATGAACCTCTCATGGCTGTTTTTGAGATGCTGGAACTACCATTTAAGCAACAGGGAAAAATAGATTCATTCATTTAATTCAAAGCATTTGAGTGAATTGCAACTTGTGTTGTTTGATTAATTTCTGACACACGTGGTCATATTGTGATCTTGGAACACATTGGAATTACTGTAAATACTTTGGCTACTAATTATGATGTTAACCTTCAGTCTCTTTCTAATGAGCTGGGCTAATTTTGATCTTCCAGATATTGGATGTAAGGATGGTGACTGTGATCATTCAGTCTGTCCACAACAGTTTTGACTGAGCAAGATATATCAACAAGTACTCCCTACATAACAGGATATTTGGTATGGATATTTATTACTATTATCATATTGTAGTTTTTAGTGGCTTCCAAAGTTTTCCTCTTTGGCAATCAGCTCAAGCCCACTGTCTAACATTGCATTGCATTTTGAAAACAAAACAAATCCCTTATAGATATTTATGCTTTCCTAGCCTAAGAAAATAAATCCTGATGTTTTTGACCCTCTGAAAACTCATTCAGGAGTCCAAAATGGCATACAAACAACACAATATTAGGAGACTATCGTTGACAACGTTGACTTCTATGTATAAAAAAGTTATACATTTCTCCTAAACTGTAAAGAAAGAATATAATTTGCAATAAAGATGGCACTGTACCTCCCATTGTGCTTTGTATGTGGTTTTAATGTACATACTATGCCATTTACACAGCTTTATGTTGGAAGAGTTGCACAGACATAAATTCACAGTTTTGTCGCTAATAGTGATTGATTAGAACAGAACTACACCTTCGCTTTCATGCTGTCTTTTTTTTTTAAATTTCTGTTTACTTTGATAATCACGTTGTAGTTTCAGTAACAAAAACACCAGCTCCAATAAGTATTGTCTTAGTAACAAGCATTAAAGTCCTGTAGGATGCTTTCTGTTCACTGAATACTGAAGTAGAATCCATCTAGTCTCTTAAAATGTGCAGTGTTCTACATTGGTTCAGTGATTTTGAGAAATGAAAAGATTGTATAAAATTGAATGATGTTTGAGAAATGTAAGAAAATTGTACAGTGCTTAACAAATTTATTAGACCACCACCCAGTGTAAGGTTTATGCCACAGCTGCCCTAAATGAACAGTATTGGTAATTACAAGAATCATTTTTTATGTTTCAGTAATGGTTAATCCAACAGTATGTGCGAGCTCTTTAATCAAAATGATATTTTTAATGCTAAAATGTAATTGTTGTTGTTATCCATAATTTTTGAATTTACTGTTTTACAAAAAAGCTGAAAAAAATAGTAAAGCACATTATTATTTTTTATTAAGATGCCAAATTACAGTTATTTACTTGCATTCCTGAACAGAAAAATTTGTTTTAGTGGTTGAATGTTGTGCTTGACTAATTTCTGACTTTTCAGAGAAGTCCAGAGTGCCGGCTCTAATTTGGGTCTAAAAACGTGAATTCAGTTTGAAATTCCTCACTCCTGTTCAACATGGTAAAACGTGGAGAACTCACTGAAGAGAAAAGAGTTTGCATTAAAGCACTTCATGATGCTGGATGGTCTTTCTCATTTTTATGACAGGTGGTCTAATAAATTTGTTAAGCACTGTATGAAATCAGAGATGCTGTTTTACATCCTGCACAGGAGTTGCACACAAAAGCAAATGTTTCCAGGAAAGTTCAAAGGCCTTTAACCAGGCAACCCGAAAGTGATATCTAGTGATAACCTGGAAGGGTGATGATGTTTTGTTGTGTCTAAAGCAGTAAAGGAAGTGCATAGGTAACAGCACCCTCTGATGGTCTTTCTTTGGATTGAATATTCTTTGGCACAGGATCAACCTCAGTGGACTTCAATAGTTGTCAATAGTTAGCCATTTGTGTCCTATTCAGAATATAAAGTGGAACTCTACATGCTAATCAAGACTGGAACATGAAAATGTACACTGTAGACCAATGGTCCGAGACAACAGGTGCCCCAAAACCTCAAAGATTGATAGGAGTGTTTAAAATCTTTTTGTTTGCTTTTTTCAGATTTAATTGAAAATGTATTTGGTAATAATTTTATAAAGGTCTTGAGGTAAGTCATGGTTTATTATATGTCAAAATCAAAAGGCTTTCTGAAGGTCTTTCAAAGTTTTTCTTTGGACATTGGCTGCTTTTTCACTCATTTTCAGTCCAGTACTTGTACCTGACCATTTTCAGAGGAATGGGTTTTTTAGTTTGTTAAGCCACTTAACACTGACCTATGAATCATTCAAGCATAAAAAAGGCACATAATTCAAGGGATGAACCAGTGTTGTGTCTATACAGAACAGAAAACAGACAGCCAATTTTAAATTGTATCTTTAGGCACTTTAGAAGGCATAGCATACATTTTCATTGCTATGCAGATGATACCCAGATCTATCTATCCATGAAGCCAGATGACACACACCAATTAGTTAAACTACAGGCATATCTTAAAGATATAAAGGCCTCTAATTTACCTCTAATTGCCTACTACTAAATTCAGATAAAACTGAGGTTATTGTACTCTGCCATAAAAGTCTTGGAAAAATCGATTCTAACCAGATGCTTACTCTGGATGGCATTACCTTGGCCTCTAGTAACACTGTGAGGAATCTTGGAGTCATTTTTGATCTTTCAGTGTGCATATTAAACAAATATGTAGGACTGCTTTCTTGCATTTGCGTAATATCTCTAAAATTAGAGGCATCCTGTCTCAGAGTGATGCTGAAAAACTAGTTTGTGCATTTATTACTTCTAGACTGGACTATTGTAATTCATTATTATCAGGTTGTTCTAAAAGCTCCCTGAAAAGCCTTCAGGTAATCCAGAATGCTGCAGCGAGAGTACTGACAGGACTAGAAAGAGAGACCATATTTCTCTCATATTAGCTTCTCTTCATTGGCTACCAGTTAAATCCAAAATCAAATTTAAAATCCCTTGTCTTGAATAATCAGGCCCCATTATATCCTAAACACATCATAGTACCAAATTATCCCAATAGAGCACTTGGCTCTCAGACTGCAGGCTTACTTGTGGTTCCTAGGGTATTTAAAAGTAGAATGGGAGGCAGAGCCTTCAGCTTTCAGGCCCCTCTCCTATGGAACCAGCTCCCAGTTTGGATTCGGGAGACAGACACCCTCTCTACTTTTAAGATTAGGCTTAAAACCTTCCTTTTTGATAGAGTTTATAGTTAGCGCTGGATCAGGTGACCCTGAACCATCCCTTAGTTAA
>VUQI01035275.1:8587-22540 GCA_015106735.1 Paratilapia polleni
CAAATAACACTTATTTTGTATGTGTAAACAGATTGCAAGTGTAGAAATTCTGCGGCCGCTGACTTCAGTGCTGCAAACCACCAACAAATGTGATCACTGTCTGCTCAGTTGTTTTTTTGAGCTGCTAAATTTGAACGTCAGACCAGGTTTAGCAGAGAAATACATTTTGGTCAAAAACTGTTTGCTAGACAGAGCTGAAGTGTTCTTCAACACCGTATCGACTTCTGTTATAAAATCAAACACTATGCAACTATATTTGCTTCATAACTTCATGCACCCTGAAGGACTAAAAAAAAGTCACAAAATGAATACAGCTTTAGCTTTAGCTTTGTAAATATAAACTTGTCGTTTAGCATATGTAACTAGCTTAAATTATAATTTTGTGGTGTTCTGTGATGTGAACCAGCCCCACCTTAAATGATACAGTCAACAGGCTTATTTCATTAGCTAGTCTGCTGAGTTGCCTGTAGGTCCAATGACCCATTTCTTCAGCAAAAAACAGATATCCAGGCCAAGACATTCTGTTACAACTAGCTGGTATTGTTTACAAAGGAAGATAAACTTTATAAAAATTTATGCAACTCCCTCTTTTGCTGTCCACAACAGACTGTGCATGAAAGATGGACATCGGTCCATTGGTGGAGTGATGAGTTAACCGCTAATGCTAGCCAGCTTTGTTAGCAAGCAGCATCCATATACTACATATAAACAACACATATACCTGCTTACTGGTGATAAGTAACAGTAATAAAATGCTAGAGCTTTACTCAAAATTGAAGCACAAATTTCTTGGATGGTCTATACTACAGCAAGATACAGTATTTATCAGATATAATTAATAAGACAATTAAAAATGCTAAAAAGCACAAAATACTAGAGAGGTCCAGGTCAGTGACTTGAATTACCTATTGGCAACAGCTGCCTATGTCAGCACACTTGTCATTTAAAGTAGCGATGCACCTAACTTAAAGCAATGAGATCAAAACAGATGAGATTTTTATATATTCGTTTGTTTAGTCCTGGAGATGTAACTTGTTCTCCGCATGGACTGTTTACCTGCATGCAACCAAAGCATACTCAGATGTCATTGGTCAATAGAACTCTAATTTCAAGCGGACTACAAAAGCAAGCTCGTGGTACCAAAGATCACCTATATATTCATATGCAAATTACTGTTTGAGACTTTTCCAGTGGCAGGAAGATGTACCAATCACACTGCCAGTTTTTCAGAGTACAGCTTCCTGTGAGATTTTCAGAACTCATTACTATCCCCAGGCTTAAAAGAAGTGTTTTTAATTATACCATGTTTTGTATTGGGGTCCTAATAGCCCAGTAACTCAGATTGCAGGCAAAGCTTATATGGCAGTGGCATCATCCTTTATCTTTCTATCTGCATGCAGTGGCGGCTGTGGCTCATGAGGTAGAGTGGGTCCTTTATCAGCCGAAAGGACAGTGGTTTGATGCCTGGCTTCTCCAGTCCTCATGTCCAAGTGTCCTTGGGCAAGCTACTGAACCCCACATTACCCCTGATGCATCCATCGGAGTGTGCGTGTGCATGATGGCTAGAAAGCCCTTAAAACCAAAGAATAAAATGCAGTGTTAACATGTGTGTGAATAGGTGAATGTGACAAGTTGTAGTAAAAAGTGCTTTGAGTACTCGGAGTAGAAGAGCGCTACAAAAGCATCATTCATTTACAGCACCCTGTCATGACAAGACTGTGGCAGAAATAGAGAACCTCCTGCAGTATACATCCTACCACAGCCTGGGAGGCTGTATACAGCCAGGGCCTCTAGAGGAACTGCTTCTGAGTTACAATCTAGGCAGTAAACAGCTGCCTTCTGTCTTTATGCCCGGTGAAGACAGAGACAGAGCTCTGAAGAACCTATGGGGGCAGAAAATTCTCAGGGGACTTTTTAATTTATTAATAACAGTCTTGTGTAATCTAATAAATCAAAGTTTTGTGACATTTAAAAGAAAAAAGTGAGTGATTAGGCTTCCCTCCCTCTGAAACCATAGGGTAAAAATACTGAGTAATACCTATTGTTTCAACAAACCCATTCTTCAGTCAAACAATTTCAATTGTGTAAGAATTTTTTTTTCAGCCTGTGGTGCATGAGAATATTTCCCCACAGTTAAATGTAACACATTTACTCTCTACACACTGCATTAATTAAATCAGTCAGGAAAGAAGCTGTTTTTTTTTTTCTTTTAATTTTTTACTCTGCATTAACTTTTACTGCAATACTGTGCTTTGTTTCATAGGGTTGTTTATCTGAACGTTTTTTCTGTGGTTTTAATCTTGTCTGCCAATCTACTCTCAGCTGTACCCAGAAATGCAGAACACAAAAGCCTACACACACAAGCCTACACACACACGCTTTTTTGGCTCTCTTTCTGAGAAAATTGCCCCTTACTCTAACGTAAATCATCATAAGTGAGTACCTAAGACCAACTCTGTTCCAACCCTAATGTAATTCTAGCCTTAGCCTGCACACCAAGCCTTAAACCTAAAAGAAGGTGAGTCCAGATGTTAGAACTTGACTTAACTATACTCTGCTGTTTAAAATGTTCTCACTTGCTAAAGTGTAAAACTGGTCCTCACAAAACTAGCAAGAAAAAGAAACACATACACACACAGCTGTGTTCTCATCACTTCAGAGGACCTTAAAGTTTAAAATTCAAATTGGGCCTCACAAAAATAGCAGAAGTAAACACATACACACACAGTTGTATTTTCATCACTTCAGAGGACAATATGTTGACTTTCATTCATTTCCTGAAGGCTTACACTAACTCTAACCTAAACCTCAACTCACTTAACTAATCAACTGTCCAAACCCCCTCTGACTTTATCTACAACCACCACACGTGGTCTTTTGAAGAGAGAAGATTTTAACTCTGTTCAGTTGTGGAAAAAAATGCAGCTAATAAATACAATTCTACCCCTCATACATAGTACAAACATTATTCAGTTTTGTTTAACAGTATGTTTAGATATATCACAGCATATATGGGTTCAAATGATTAATGGATATTAGCTGGAGACCAGCTATCTAGAAGGCATCAGTGGACACATCAGTTCCTCCACTCACTGCGCTTGTCCATCCTTAATCATTGTGAGTGCTACAGAAGCAAGAAAGAGAGAGGCTCAGAAAAAGAGAGAGTTTGTTTTTGTTCTGGGACAGAAAGGCGTTCTCCTGCCTCAGGATGTTGCCTTTAAAGCTGAAGAAGTGGGCTTCCTGTGGAGGAAACGATCACAGAATAGACAAGGCTCGGTCGAGGCACCGTGTTCCCAACATTTCTTGAGCGCAGGTCACCCAGCTGCAGAGTGGGCTGCACACTTTGGTGGAACAAAGTCAGTCTCAAAGCACTGAGGGGTGAGTGAAAAATATTGATTTCTTTTGGGGATTTTTTTTTTTTTATAATGGATTCATTCTTCATGCACTTGAGAACTCATGGTGTCTGTTTTGCAGGTTTTCATTTCCATCAATGGATCAATGGATGCTTTGACGACTGGTTGACTGACAGCATGAAAAGTGAGGCTGAGCTTGTCCACAGCAGAGTGGCTTTATGAATATTGCACGGTGGACACATGAGAACTAGAAGCATCCAGCTGAGAACAGAGTCTTCTTTTCCTTCTCTTTTTCCTTCAGTGAATGAATGGGTATTCCTAAACTAACTCACCATTCTGTAAGTGTGAATCAGCATCTGATTGAGATCACCTCAAGTTTCCCATGTGACGTGCTTGACCATCAGAGTCATGTCCAATGACACATGCAACCTCCCCTTGGACACGGACACATTTGGCCTGACCTGTATCTATGGCCTCATCTTCTCTCTTGGTCTCCCCAGCAACCTGCTGTCTCTTTGGGGACTGTACCAACTGGGGCGCTCAGGTGGGGGAGGCTGCCAGCTGGTCTACATCTTCAACCTGCTGCTGTCAGACCTTCTTCAACTGCTCACCCTACCCCTATGGATTCTTTATCTCCAGGGTGCACACCGCTGGCCCTATGGCCAGCTAACCTGTGAGCTAGTTGGCTACGTGTTTTATGTAAACGTCTATGCAAGTGTCATGTTCCTGTGTCTGATAGCTATAGACCGCTGCCTGGCTATTGTGTACCCATTCAGCAGTCGCAGGGTGCGAACAGTCAGAGTAGCAGCAGTGTCAGGTGTAGCTGTGTGGACTCTAACCTTCCTGTTCTGCCTGAGTGGGCTGCTGCCGTCTGTGTTTGACCCTGACAGACTGCTGTGTTTGGAGCAGTACCCCGTCAGCCCCAGATATGCTCACTTTAAGATCACCACTGTGGTTCTAGGCTTCCTGCTGCCATGTGCCATACTAGGGTGAGTTGATGCCAAAATCTATACATTGTGCCTCCAAACCTGTTATGTAAAAATACTATGCTTCTGAGTTAATCTTTTCCAATACACTAGAAGCTATTTAACATTTAGAAATCCACCAGGTTGCATTTGTTTAGGGTTAGGGGGTAGGGTTATGGTTAGGCTGATATCCACCCCTTTTTATAGAATTTTTACTGATTTGGAACTCCCAGTTCAAAAAGCTTTTAACAGAAAAAAACATAATTGCCCAAATTAAAATATTAGACATTATTTGCAAGGTAACATCTTGTAGTTTCTGAAAATTCACTCTCTTTAACATATGGCTGAAACAAAACCCAGCCCTAGCCTTAGACAGATCACTGGTGACTGCAGGAGTCTGTTTGGCAGGTACAGGTGGATGTTAGGTTCATAAATATGTGTGGCAAAAAAAGTGAAGCAGACTATTTACCAATCTGAAGTTAAAATAATACTTTTTCTTGTTTGTAAATAGTACACTTTACCAGAGAAACCTAACATTTTCCTGTTCTTAAAGGACATTTGTATATTTGGATAAACGGGCTGGTTTCTGATCTGCAAATCTGTTTCCTCCTTCAGCTACACTTCAGCCCACATTGGGGTGACACTCCGGCAATCTCCATCCCTCTCTGCCCATGAGCGACACAAAATCGTTGGAATCCTCATTGTGATTACTATCAACTTCATTGCTGTCTTTGGACCCTACCACCTGGTGGGCGGATACAGGTTTGTGTCCTTGCTGCTGACTGATGAGCCGTGTGGACTGGAGCATTCACTTTTCCTCATCTACCGCCTGTGCTATGGTTTGACCAGCCTCAACACCTTGCTGGATCCCCTCTTCTACATCTTCCTGTGCCCCGATGCTCGGCTAGAGCTGCAAAGGTCTCTGTTCTGTTTGGGAAGAGGGCAAAATGCTGGCAAAAGCATGACCCTTAGTACTAGAGCGCACACAGACACCAAGAGGGAGAGTGAAAGTAGACAGAGTAACCTTCTAACAATATAACTTGGACTCTGCCACAAATCCTCCTGGTATTTAGTCAAAGCACTTGTGCCACCCAGTGGGAAGGCATATGTTTACTTGTCCTCTCAGTGAACACATTATCATGCCTCACAGTGTTTCCACCCTTTCATCTTAAGAATTGTTTGGGAATTCATCTAAATACTGGTAGGACAGAAAAAGGTAATTTTGTGCAGATCTCAAAGAGCAAACAATGACTTTTGCTTACATATTACTCAGCTGAAATATGGAATTTCACAGTTTCATATTTGTCAAAACTGCACATCCATAACTACTGTGATAAATATTTTTTTACTGCTCTGTTTACAACAATTAAAAACTACATTTAATTGCGTGTGTGCTGTGAGTAATTTTAAAAATAGAAAAGGTGTGAATCACTATGGAAACAGCAGCAAAAGTGTGGTTATGTAGCGGTTACCCACGAGTCATACTCCAGCGCCAGAATTCTTTGTTTTCCTTTTATTAATTTTGTAAAATGTCATTTTACAATGTTAAAAAATATCGACAGCATATGAACAGACACTACAGCAAAGGTACAATAGACTTTTTGTGAGTAATTTCATCAAAAAAAGCAAAAGGAATATACTGCTTCTGAAAAAAAAATGCTTGTGTAAATATTTGCAGCTACTGATAACATTTCATGAATCTAGTGAGAAACACCTTATGCATTTGCAACCTAGGGCTCAAACAGTTACTACAGAAATGATGGTATGTTTAATTTTTAAGTTGAGTTACTGAGACTTTCCTCTTGAGTTACATTTGGAATGGATTGCTTCTTTCTCAGCATTATCTCAGAGTTGCTGATGGAACTCCGAACTGTGCTGCGGCGCCGGGAAAATTCTGCCAGATCCTCAGCCAGAACGGTCTCCAGCACCGCACCGAGAGAATGTCTGATCTTACTGCACAGGTCAGGGCAGCTGAACACATACAGAATAGGGTTGAGGACACTGTTGAGGAAGCCAATCGTTGCTGCAACTGGGAGGGCCTTTTTTATAAATCCCTGTACAGAATGTTTTTCTGGAGCCATCACCTCAATGACGATGAATAAGTGGTACGGTGCCCAGCAGAGTACAAAGCTCACCACCACAGCCACTACAAGCCGAACAAAACGGAAAGGCCGACGGTTGCCTCTGTGTGCCAGTTTGGAATTTACAGCAGCATAGCTCACTATGATGATGAACAAAGGGATTAAGAAGGCAAGAAAGAGCTTCATTATTGCCAGTCCTTCCTTGCGCTGCTTTATTATAGATGTCTGGTTACGTGGATTAGGCAGGTATCGAGCATAATCGTAGTAACAGAGAGTCTGGCCAGTTTTTAAAGAAATGGCATCACGGAACAGGAAAAAGGGGATAGTGCAGACCATAGCTATGGCCCAAATCACTCCACATACCTTCTTCACTAATTTGATGTTCCTGCAGTTTTGGGCCCAGACAGGTCTCAGCACCACCAAGGAGCGGTCCATAGAAATGGCCGCCAGCAGGAAACCACTGACAAACATGTTGAGAAAGAAGATGGAGGAATGGATGCGGCAGAAAGTACTCCCCAATGTCCAGGTGTTGCCACGGGCCATGTACAGGGTGAAGAAGGGCAAGCAAGAAGTGGCCAGCAGGTCAGAGACTGCGAGATTCAGGATCCAGACGCTGATGACAGTGCGGCGGACACGGAAGCCCACCACTCCGACGATGAGGAGGTTTTCCAAGATGCCAATGGTAGAGAAAATGCCATGGAGGGTAATGGTAAAAATATTTAAAGAACTCAACTGGAAGGTGTGGTTCGATGAATTATGGGTGGTACTTTCATTCATCTTGGATGAAAATTTCTTGTAGTTGTACTGAGTGGTTGCAGTTTAGATGCTTTGCTTCACACTGCTGAGAGAGAAAGAGATATAAAACATGTTAAGCTAAACAGGCAGTTTACAATTTCAGTTAGTAGAATCTGACATGAAAGGGCAAGAGCATTTTAAACTTTGAATTTTTTTAAGAATACTGAACCATCAAAACTGGCTGTCTTATTATTTAAATATGGTTACATTATAGGGGATGTTTCAGCACTAAAAGCTTATTTGGATATTTAGTTTAGGTCTTTTGTCTTAAAAAAAAATTCCCAATGCACAATGATTAATAAATATGGTAATATGCAAAAGCCGAAGCTTTGTCTAAAATATATTTTCTCAGGCTTCACAAATTTCACAACTGCAGCTAAAACCTACAAATAAATAAATAAACAAATAAAACAAATACACAAGAGGTGCAAGGAATGTGCTGATGTATTATCTGTGCATGTTTCCTTTTAACATCTGCCAACATCTAGACTTGGGGTAGGGTTTGGGTTAGATTAACATGCATCCCTTTGGCCTGATAGTCTATAAGTGGTTAAATAAGAAGAATACATGACTTTGTACTGCTATTCAATTCAATTTCAATTCAGTTTTATTTATATAGCACCAAGTCACAACAACAGTTGCCTCAAGGTGCTTTATATTGTTGGGTAAAGACCCTGCAATATTAGAGAGAAAACCCCAACAGTCAGACCACCCCCTATGAGCAAGCACTTGGCGACAGTGGGAAGGAAAAACTCCCTTTTAACAGGAAGAAACCTCAGACAGAACCAGGCTCAGGGAGGGGCAGTCATCTGCCACGACCGGTTTGGGGGTGAGGGGAAACAGAAGAGAGCAGAGGGAGACAGGACAAAAGAGACACTCTCCATGCTATTCACTTACTTTCACTCTCCATGTGTTTAGACACCGCTTGAATTTAATCATTAGTTATTATTAAACTCTGCCTCTCTCTCATAGTGTGTCTTTTGTTCTGTCTCCCTCTGCTCTCTTCTGTTTCCCCTCACCCCAAACTGGTGCAGAGGGCTGCCCCTCCCTGAGCCTGGTTCTGCTGAAGGTTTGTTCCTGTTCAAAGGGAGTTTTTCCTTCCCACTTTTGTGAAGTGGGGGTGGTCTGACTGTTGAGGTTTTCTCTCTAATATTGTAGGGTCTTTACCCTAAAATATAAAGCGCCTTGAGGTGACTGTTGTTGTGATTCGGCGCTATATAAATAAAAGTCTTAACTACCCAAAATAAAAGTACAAAAAAACCCCAAACAAACAAAAAAAAAAACAAAACAAGGGGAAATGTGACGACATTTTGCTTTCAGCTTCACCACAGTGGGTAATAAAGAGAGACCACAGTGTGTGATGTTTCTCAGAACATTAGCTTCTGACAATATGAAGCCAAACATGTTAAAGACTTCACAACTTGTCTTGCTCCCCATTTAGTTTTTTCAGGAACTGTCACACCCTTAAGTTGTTTTCCTGTGTTAATAACAGGCAATGCTTTGAAAAAAAAAAAATGTACACAAGATTGCAAGCAAATGGTGCGTCTGAGAGTGTGTTTACACCAAAGCATGCATAAATAATGGAGGAAAAAAAACCCCAAACAAACCTTTAATTAGGTTGAATGATGCAGTCCAAGTAACAAAATCCAAAACAAGCACAAAACTGAAATCCAAAAGCCAGGGGAAACAGAGAGCACATAAGGGGAGATTCACAGATGCTATGATAAAAGACAAAGAAGTTTATACACACAGGGGGCTGATGGGCAAGTGGAAACTGGTATGGAATGAGGCACAGCAGAAAACAATCAAGACAGTCGGGCCCTATCAGAGTCCAGAAGAAAAAAAACACACACATACACACAGCAGTTCACACACAATCACTGTCTTATAATCCACTGTTAAAAGCAGATACCCACCTGTACTAAACTCTGAATGAACAGGGCAGCGACACCCAGAACAACACAATGTTGTGAGAAGGTAAAAACAGGGCAGCGAAGAGGGTAAAATAGTCAGTCATATAAGAACAAAATTAAAGGGAAAAAAAACCAAAAGAAAACTTGGTCACAAGATGGAGTCAAACTCGTGAGGTCAGGAAAATGTCTTTACAAAAGCTCTGGCTGTAGAGCATGAATTAATTATTCACTGACTATTAATTACAAGTGGTAACTAATACAGTTAGAACCATGGTATGCAGTGGTATTAAGATCTTTAGGAAAACATTAGAACATACTAAAAACTCTCTATAGTACAATCACTGTATAAACAAGGAAGGAGGAAATGTCTTCAGTCACATACATATACAGTTCATATGCATATACATACGTACATGTACATATAGAATGGGAACTTACACAGGATTAGCTCACAGTCATTACTGAGGCTCACGCTAAAGACCCATTTTAAGCAGCCATATTGATATGAAATGGTAATCACAGGTGTAAACAATCATATTAATCATGGTTGTGGCAACACCTGTCTTTACTGCTTCATGCCAAACTGGCTGCTGTGAAAAAGGTCTGTTCTCACTGGATGACATTACTACTTCCATAGCCTTTTTGGCTGCATTCAACTTAGGCAAGTTCAAGGATTTCAGTGGAGTTCATGCACTAACATCTAGGAGCCATCGTTAATTCTGTCGGTGATTTACCTATTGTTGTCTTTTCTTTATCTATTTCATTCTGGTCATCCCCACAGTATGACTTTCTCTGTGAGTTCTCACATTTAGTGGTTAGCACTGTGAAGCTGACCGCACCCAAAGCTCCACAATTGGTGTTTATTACATGAAGTACTATAAAACAAAGGAGAAAAAATAAATACATTTAAAAAAAAGAAGGTAAAGGTTTTATTCTGAAACTCCAGCATACAAGTTAAGAATAAAACTGTAGGTGGAAAAAAAAGCTGCACCATTTGAAAGCAGTTTGACGGCTGAAAGAGGAATTGGCTATTCTGTTTGCAGCTTTTGCATTGTCTCTCTCTGTCTTTTCACAATTAATCTTTCACGTTCCCCACATCCTGCCAACAGCTCTTTTCAACAGCAGTTGGGTAACTTATACGTTTGACCTAATAATGTAACATATATATGGTAAGTTAAATAAGGTAGTAATTAACTCAGGGGCCCACATGATTAAGTCACAATTAAACACAAGGGAGTCACACATCTTTAACATTTTAATGCACTAAATTAGGATGAAGGAGGATTAGAATGAAGAACAATTTGGATTGCATATAGATTTTAATGAATTTATTTTTACTGTCATTAAACATCACTTGGTTACTACTCTGTTGCTGATGTAAATTGTGCAAAAAAAATAAAAATAAAATAAAAATTATGTCAAAAGTAATTTTAACAATATTGTTAGTTTTACTTAAAATATATCTTTAGATATCACATATTTAATCACATATTACCCATGTCCAGTGCACATTTCAAGAGAAAAACAAAAAACAAAAAATAGAGTCTGAGTCCAGTGAATCTAAGTCATCAACAGATGCTCTCTGAAACTGAAACTAGTCAGTGGATTCACAAAATGCATCCTGCTATCCTTCAATACATTCATGCATTCCTGCTCCAGGGAAATGAAACCAAATTCTTACCTGTTCCTTTTGTCTGTGTTTTCTCTGTGGCAGATCTGATGTGGTCCCTGTCATGCTATGTTACTACATGACACAGTGCACAGCACTAGCCTCATGAGTGTACAAGTATGGTAAAGTAGGAAGTCACAAACCTCAAAAGAAACCTAAAGTCTTCACAAGACATGAAATCAACTACAGACAAGTGTCAAACCAGACTAAATTACACAGAGTCAAGCTGCTGACAAAAATAAAGTCAGCCGTTTGTGACAAAATGAAGATTGTAATTTTTAGAGTCTTATAAACTGCTATTTGAGACTATCACAGTCATCTCAGTGCAGAAATGTGTGGGTCACCATTTCATAGTCATTCAGTTTCCTCTTTGTTTGTGTTTGAGTTTCCTGTAGTAAAATAATAATAAAAATAAGAAGTGTTGTCACAGAAGGCATCAAAACTTTATCTGATGATCTTTAACCAAGCTGCTCACAACCAAAATCAAGAGAAAAAAAAAGTGATTCTTTTGTTTTTGCTTTTTTTTTTTTTTTTAATGAAAAGACTGAATGAGTGTGCTTAAGAAATGTGTTTTGCCCACTTAATTTGAACAATCATCTAACTGCTCTATGGATATGCAATAGTATATTCTCATGCTCCTGGCTCTTTCCTATAAGCGAGTATACACTGCCACAGTGTTACCTGACTCATCACACAGGGTTTTACTTGACGTACAGGGAAAAGGCCAGATGTTATCACTGACATCTAGAAGTACTGTTTTCATTCAGTGAGGATTTAAATTGCTGACATTTCAGCTGCTGAAGACTCAAGTAACTGAAATGAGATCACACAGGATATGCTTTTAAAATTCCTTGTAATTCTCAGGCATTTTTTATCTGCGGATATGTTCAACACAACTGTTGAACATATACCTGATAAAGTGTCACTGCTTTACGCTCACCGGCCACTTTATCAGGTACACCTTGCTAGTACCAGGTTCAGAACATTCCTCAGACTTTTGGTCTTTATTGACATGATATCATCACACAGCTGCTGCAGATTTGTCGGCTGTATGTCCATGATGTGAATATCCCATACCACATCCCAAAGGTGCTCTACTGGATTGAGATCTGGTGACTGTGGAGGCCATTTGAGTACAGTGAACTCACTTCATGTTCAAGAAACCTGTTTGAGATGATTTGAGCTTTGCAACATGGTGCGTTATCCTGCTGGAGGCAGTGAATTGTACCCTTAGTTTCCTGTTCTTAGATCACAGGAGTGGCACCCAGTGTGGTCTTCTGTTGCTCTTGTTCTGCTATTATAGTAACAAGTGGTTATTTGAGTTACTGTTGCCTTCCTATCAGCTTGACGCAATCTGGCCATCTTCTCCTCTGACCTCTGACCTCAACAAGGCATTTTCACTCACAGAACTGTAAACTATATGCATATATATAGTCATGTTGTTGTCAGGACCTGCCTTTATTTATAACAGCTTGAATAACAAGCAAGTCCCTATGGTATTAATCATGACATTTTAGACTTGACAATATTGCACAGCTTTGAGATTAGTGTAAGGCTAGGTAAGGGTTACACTGAAGTGATAGTGCTGGAGCTTGGGGATAAGAACATTTTGAAAAAGTGAGAGCATTTTGGCCACTCCATCATATCCTGACACACCTTCCCAGGGCTGCTTGAAGTTTAAAACTTCATAATCTCAAGATTATGGTCAGGAATATGTTTCTGTCAGGATTAAAGTAAAGGTTTGAGTTACATATTTAATGTGATGGTTAAGGTTAAGACCAGACGATATGGAACGCATCATAATACATGAGGGTCCTCACAAAGATGTACAAATGGGTGTGTGTGTGTGTGTGTGTGAGAGAGAGAGAGAGAGATGATTGGTCTGCCTTTCTGTAAAAAAGCTACTGATCCCAAAGACACTTCCTTATTATATCTCCTCTCTTCTCCTTCACTGGCTATTATGCCACTATTGCATGTTATTAGATTTGTATCTTTTCTCTCTCCTATAAATTGCATTTTGTCGTCAGTGTCCTCTCTCTCTTCCTGTAGCTTCCTGCTAGGATCTCTGGCTCTGGACCTGCATTTTTCAGACCTGCAGTCACTGGCACATCCAGCCTGCTCCTTATTAAGTGGGTGTTGTTTTACACTGCTCATTCTTACCCTAACCAGTTGAGGACTTGTCCAAGTGGAGTTCTTCTTCCCCACAGTTGCCAAGTACTAGCTCGAAGGGAATTGTTGGTTTTCTCTTTATGACAATGTGAAGTCCTGATCTTATACTATAAAGTGCCCTGACATCACTTATGTTGTGTGTTGGTGCTATTAAAATAAAATTTATTTGAACTAAACTAAATTATTTAAAAATGAGATGAAGCTTTGTTGATAATAATCTACTGATGCTATTATCACTATAGCCAGGTTTTTACTTGGAATACTTCTGTGTTGGGAGTGGAAGACAGTAAACCTTCAGAGCAGTAGTAAAATATATGCCAAAAAAAAAAAAGTAACTCTGACTGAATTGTTTCATCTCTTTTAGTATTGTTTTGATGTTCTGACTAGTCAAAAACTGAATTGATATATTTGTCAGTAGGATCCATGGAAGGTGCTTCCCTGCTGTCCAACAGAGTGGATAGTCCTCAAGAAAAGAGAAATCAAGCAAAGCAGACGGTACTAAAGGCCACGCTAAGTTTTCACACCAGTGTTTTACATCCTCATTTGTACAAATACTGAGAAAGCGTTTCTCTTTACATGATGAGAGGATGTAAATACAACTCGCCTGCGTGATTGTGTTGTGTCATAAGGTCTACACTGACATCTGCTGGCCAATGATAGTGTTTACACTTAAAGTATTTCCAAACACTTCCTCTTTGCTGCCCCGTTTTCTCACATCCTTGCACGTTAATTGATCAAGATTTTTCTTTTCATTCTATGTGAACATAATAGAAATTTTGTAATTTTTATCATGGTATGTTTTTTTGTTGTTGCTTTTGTTTTGTTTTTTAAATAGAAGGAAAAGACACTTTTAATATGGTGATAAAGCAAAGATGAAGTACTAAGCTTTTACTTCTGCTTTATGTCTTTCTGTATTTTGGTGTGTGAGTGAGAATAAGAGAGAGTGTAGAGGGTGTACTAAGTGTACTAAGTGCAAGTCATTTACACTGGGGGGGGGGGGGGGGCCAT
>VUQI01035280.1:5317-17732 GCA_015106735.1 Paratilapia polleni
GGGGGGAGAGGAAAAAACGAAAAAAAAAAAAAAAACACATCTTCACAACATCTATTTTGCCTTGAGTAGTAACCTGTGGTATCAGACTTTTCAGTAATAGGCCATATTTTACACATATATATTTCTAAAAACTGGGGCTCCAGATTTCAAATCTATTTACATCCCTTCATCTAGTTTGATCATGAAACACATGGTACTCTAGGGGAACTATGACTTGCCTGCTGGTTACTGAAAAAACACAACTTTTTATGACTTAAGTATAGTAATAGATCTGTGTTGTCTCCATATGCAGCACATTTGTATGTTTGTTGTGTCTAGTCATTTATAGTTATCAATCACAGACAGCAGATCATTTAAAATGATAACTATAGAAAAAAAACACTTATTAACACTGGAAAACTTATGGCATTGACTTTTTTTTTTTTTGGAAATTGTACATCTGACATGCAGACCATGCAGGCCATATTTTGACAAAGTCACTGATTTTTTTTATTTTTTTATTTCTGATTAATTGCATTGCATTAGTGCCATTTACTTTAAAAAATGCTTATTTTTAATGTTGTGGTGTCAATTTGAGTGATCAAAAAAAAAGGAACTCTAAAACACTGCACATCTTCTTTAAATGCTATTGCCATCTGTCTGCCATGGACTAGGAGGTGGTCAATGCTTTGTAATGCCAGTGACATTAATAACACCATAGGAGATTCAAATGCCCCTTTTCCTCCTTCTCCATCCTATTCTCTCAGCTTCCTGCAGTTTTCTAAGCGCTAATTACTGTGTTTATTCTTACTTGCGTCATGCTGTCCAAAAAGATCGCCTTTCTGGAAGCAATTATGCAAAAGCAAACAAATGCCCTGTCAGGAAAATTAAGCTTTCAAAAAAATATATGACTTCTTTTTTCACCAACCTGGAAAATAAAGACATTTGTTTACTCATCTTATCTCATTTTCCCTGCTGTTTTAACATAATTTAAAAATAAAGAAGCAAAACAAAATTCACAAAGTAGTACATTTTGGATGTCCTATTAAGGGGTGGGGGTGGGGTGGTATTTTCAGCCTGCCTGTGACGCACAGGCTTTAAAATACTGATTTCTCCTCTAAAACTAAAAATGTGCACAGTGCACTAAAAAAATAGACAATCAACATCTTAAATTATAATATTAAAATGTTTTCATACCTCTCAGTTAGCAAATGCTTTTCTTTATATGAATTTATGAGCTCAAAGAAAAGTGCATCATATTGAGGGAGATTTTTCATTTCTAAATGAATCCTATGTAAACTCAGAAAACTATCATTCATTTCAGCCAAAAGCCGTCTTGAGTCACATTTTAACAAAAAGGGTTCAACTGCTTTATCCCAACTTTAAACGCTCTTACTCTGGTTTCTATTGGTCTGCTTCAAACACACAAATTAAATGCTTTGATTGCTGCTTCCAAAGGTCTTTCTCTGAACTCTAAATGAACAAGGAAGGTCTCAGAATCAGGAATACATTTAAAAATAAAACTTGTTTAGTGTAATACAGGATTATGCCTTTCACTATGCTTGCACAATCTCATTTACTGGATACAGACCTTTGGAATTAAAATTCTACAAAAAAGTAAGTGATGTACAACTGTTACATACATGAGTGATTGCACTTATTGCTCTCCATTGCAGAACCAAATTATGAGCAGTGCGCTCAAAACAGCACTGGGAGCAGCCGTTAATAGTACTCAGAAATTTTTTTCTTTCTTTTTTTTGTTTTTTGTTTAACTTTTACGATAACAACTATTTGCTGCAGCTTAAGTCAATACTTTGGTATTGACTTACGACCTCTGATTTATGATTAAATTGGATTTAAACAGGGTGCTGAGGCTTTGTGTTCCTCTCTGCAAGACACAAGTCTATTCAGTTGTACCTTGTAGATAAGTAGGAGGTTTGATAAACCCAGTTCAAAAGGACCACATGTTCCCTCCCAGAGTGTAATCCTGCTCTGTGGCCCAGTGGTTTAATCCAGAATCAAATCCCTCCTGAGGTGGCAAGCGGCATAAAGAAAGCTTTTATGATTCATTGCTCCAAGATTGACAAACCGAGGGACACACACACATATACAGTATTTGTGGGAAGCCACCATGACAGACTATAGGTGGCTTATGGGCTGGTTAACAGCCCATGGGCTCCCTCAGACTGCAGTACTAGTAAGTCAAAGATCTCCATGTTGCGTCAGAGCCACTGGCAAAATAATACTAAGAATAACCTGACTTTTCTTGAACAGGTCTACAGTAGATACACCAGCTCTTACAGTTAATTATGAACTTCTTGATACAAGACTTGCAGCTACTTACCCAAAAGTTTTAATGATGCAGTAGTTTTTCTGCTGTGGGGAAAGTTCATCACTGAGTTCTCGTGGGAAACTGCCTGGACTCTCTGTTTTTTTCCAGAGAACCATATGTTGAGTGGGTTTATTTCTTTGCTAATAAGTGTATGTTATGACTGAGTTTAAAAAGCTGAAAATAAAGTGAAAATGATACCAAGCACAGTGGCAAAGAAATCTCTAAAGGCAAAATTTCCGCAAGGAAATAAATCCAGGGAGTACTTGGCTCCTTGTCACAGATGATAGCATAATTAAATTTTGCCTTTATTTATCCAGACTGTTACTGCCCTCAAAGCCTTTTTTGATCATGGCCAAAGCAAAAATGTATCCACATTAAAATGACTAAACAAAGCTAATACTGTATTTATGAAAACTGATAAAAGAAGAGATGTGTCTAATTAACAGATTTGTGAACTATGATTTGAAGAGTTAGACCATCATTCAGCCTGTATAGCTACATATAAATGAATGGAACAAAGTCCTATATCCCAGTGGTGTGATGTAAATTAGCCATAACACCCATGCTTGATTCATGATTATAACATTTACATTTGGCAAATACAGACATGTTTTTCTGGTCCATGTTACCACACTAATGTCACTATAATAAAAATGTTTAATACTGCACAGAAATTATCATTTTATTGTGCACAGGTTATCATATTGTTAGCAAAATTTACTGTACTATTACCAACTGGTTTTGCCTGGTTTTGCTTCCACATTATTAGCCCATTATATAAATTTCATCTAATATCCAGCTAAAAACCAAGGTTGATACCAACAGCTATTACTTGGTTATTACCTTAGTAATTACATAGTAATGAAATGGTATTACGTGGTTAATACCTCTTTATTTTTCACATTATTACCACCCTATTACTATGTTATTACAGAGCCATAATATAAAGTGCTACCTTTTTAATTAATTTAATTAATGAATGTGCTAATTAGAGAGTTTTAGGTTCTTACATAAGTCCGAATTAAATTGTTTTGTTTTGCTTCAAGTTGTAGTCTTGTTCCTTTTATCCTAAGCTAATTCATAGCAGCAGTCTCATATTTAGTGCACAGACATGAGAGTGGCATCATTTTTCTTATCTAACTATGCACTGGAAAAACGAGACACCTGACCCAAAATGACTTAGGTCTGTGTTCTTGAAATCGAATACTTTTGTCTCTTGTGTGTTTGATGTCACTTATTTCAGATCACAAAAATGATTTTTTTTTTTTAAAAACACACTTTATAAGACATGCTATGTGAAAGTAAAGTTCAAGATTTTATAGCATAATTAATTCATGACATGTCATTCAGTTTACACAAGCCAGCATATTCACATGCTAAAAAAAAAAAAGTGATTTTGATATATTTTAGGAACTGTTGAGGAATGCAATAACTTTTTAGATGATGCACATGAAAGCGCACTATGTTTGTTAGGTGGAGTATTTAAAAGAGGGCTTTATTAAAAACACCAGACTGCGTTGAGAAGGCGACAACCTTCAACTGTCCTGATAAGGAACAAAGTAGGTGGATAATGTTTGACAGGACTGTTGTGATGAAGGATCAAAGGTCCCAGTCTGTTTTTTCTGTCACAGCCTCCTTCACACTTCAGAGGGATTTCTGTCTGGGAGAGAGTGTATTTCATGAGGGTGAGTGTGTCTCTGAAACTACTCAATAATTCAGTGGATTCTAGAAACTACTTTTCAACACATATGCCCGTTAAATCCAAAGGCAGCGCCTCATCTTCATCATAATGATGGAACTTGCCTTTTATCCGGCGGTGGCACTGATGTATTTCTTTGGAGTGATGAAGGCCACGCAGGATGATCGGGTGGAGCTGGGTGACCGGGCGTCGATGAACGTGTTCTGTCTGTTCGTGTTGGCACAGCCGCTGTGTCTTGTAATTGGAGGATACACTGGGATGGCTACTTACCTCCTGACAGCTCTGATATCCTACAACTTCCTGCCGTGGAAAACCGCAAAAAAGCCCACAAAGGAAAAAGAATCAAAGAAGAAGAAAAAGTGAGCGCCAGAAACATACACTACATGAAAATACCAAGAAAATGGATTCAAACTGGGAAAACCGTAAAGTATTTATGTTAAGAAGATGAATAAATGTGCTACTGTACCAAACAATGCCAGTGATTTAGCCTGTTTTCATAAATGTGTTGTTTCATCTGCAGTTGTAATGATCTGTGAGAAAGTGTCCATCCAGGGACACCTTGTCTTGTTTTGCACAGAAAGTGACCCATTTTATGATTCCTGATGTAGATGATGTTGTTGTAAACCTGATGTTGTAAATGCATTCAGGTGGGTGACTCAATAGCCACCAGAGAGAAAATTACAAGAAAAGGAGCATTAAATCCATAAAAACCTAACCAAAAATGATACAGAACACAACACAAATGCAGTCAGCGTTTAAATCAATAATCCCTACTGATTATTTTTCAAATATGTTGAATACTTAGTTTTCAACATAAATATATATTTTTTTCTTTATGATCAGGTTAGATGAGAAGATTGACACCATATTTTATAAAGTAAATACAAGACTACAGCCAGCAGCTTATTAGTTTAGCACAAAGACTGGAAACAGGGTGAATTAGCTAGCATGTCTTTGTTGTCTCTGTTAGGTGCTGGATTTTTATTTTTATTCGTTTTGGGGTTTTTTTATACTCATACATTTTCTGGCAACATTACCCCAATGACGACCTTTCAGGGAAAACAGATAGAGAGCTGTAGAGGTACTGGTATAAACAGAGTTTACCTTTGGACAGACTCAGGCTAGCTCTTTCTTTATTTATGCTATCAGTCTGACTGTACAGCAGTATAAATGCTGATATTGTCAAGTCAAGCTAAAAATTAACTAGTAAAAACGACCAAGTTATCAAGCTACAAACCAACTTTTGTGTACTGTAAATACAGAAAAAATCTGATTAAAAAATATATATTTAAAGGGTACTAGCTAAAATATCTAGCTTTAGCTAACAAGGCAGAAAGCTCCCTCAGATATTAATGATGGTAGACCGTAGATTAGTCATTCTTTCCCTAAATTAATTGAAAATGCACCAGGCAGTAAGCGCCAGTTAGAGCTAGGGTCAAAAATCTTTACAAGTTGCCGATAATATTGCTTTCTCTGTGACTATCACTGAGTTAGAGATACTCTGGGCAGATTTTGGCAAGACTGCCCAACATACGAATATTACCCTCAAGTCATCATTGCTTTAATGTCTGCATGATGTTGTCCTCTGCCCAGCATCTCAATGAAAACTTTGTTTCACATTTAAACTGATTCATTCAGTTGCTTTCTTTTTCCCCCCACCACAACCTGCAAGATTATTATTTTTAAAGACTTTTCTTTAGAGTTTTTGGTTGTTGAAGAATTACCAGTGAAGTACTGCATTTTCCGTTGCATCAAATACACTAGGCGCTGTCACATCTTACCCAAAGTAAATAGACAGAGGTCACAGTTATGGTACTGCAGATAATTCTGCTGACTGGGGGACATCATATTGTAAAATTGTTTCACGTCTTCATCACAGCAGAGGGGAAATCATCAAAGGAGTTTGGGCTCATCATAATGGTCTGATGTAATTATTGTAACACTGCGGAGGCATGCTGTGGTTTCAGGACAACAGCCAATTAGCAAATTCAGAACCTATGTGGAATGGATCTTCTTATTCAACTCTTGACAAGAAGTGTATTTCCCAAAATGTAAAATTAAAGTGAAGAGAAAACATCTTTGAATTGTAATTACATTGTTATTGTCATAATAACAATTAGCTAATAGCAATTAGCTCCGGACTTCATACAGTTAGTCTGTCAGTGACAAATGAGAAGGAGCTGATTTCCTCTTTTCATCCTTGACATTACGCTGAATGTGTCACTGACTTTATAGCTGAGTCATTTCTACAGAACCTGCCTCCTTGAATGTGACTAATCTTTCAATTAATTAAGTATTCAGTATATTATACACTTATGAACACTCTTTTACAAAAGCTGCCACTAAACATAATTATTAAATTATTAAATCAGCATTGTGTTTTTTTTTTCCACCCATGTTCATGTCCCTCTGATGTGAATAAACCTGGTACCACAGAGTGTGCGTGGTGTGTGTAAACTCGGACTCAAAGAGAGAGTGTATAATGGGATTAGACTGTGGTATATGGGTGATAGTCCAAGGCTTTGCTCAGTGGGTGTGCAAATGCGTGCTGTGTGTGTGTGTGTGTTTGAGTGAGTGAGAAACAGTGGGGCTTTTTTGAAGCAGTTTATTAGTTTCTTCAGCACTAAAATCCTCTTCGGGTTCATGACTTTCTCTCTGAGTACCTCTCACTTATTTCTGTTCCTAAGTGTGAATTTATGTAGAGTGAATAAGTTTCTAACCTAAAGTGTCAATCATTTGCTATAAAGGCTGTAATTCCACAGTTATTATCCATATATATGTTCTTTCAAGGGTACAGCACTCCATGAGAAAATTGTTCAGCTTTTCCTCTCCACACATTTGTTCAATCTCCTATTCAATATATGTGGAGCATGTTCTCAATTTACCTCCCTTATTGTCACACTAGAGGTGCTGCCTTCTGCATCTTCATTTTTTTTTTTTTTTTTTTAAATAATAAGTCTGCTGCTTCCCATTTATTGCCTTTTTTCCACAGGATCCTTCTTCTTCCCCAGCCAGCCCTCAAAATCGAACTCCTTTTCTTCTTGTGACTCGTCTTCTGTCTCAGTCTTAATCCTTTTCCACAATTGGCCTCGTTTCTATAATGTTGCTCCTCCTCACTTGCATTATCATTTCAAAAGAAGATCTAATAAATGATTTAAGTCTGTATATCAGATTATTAATGGGTAATTTCTTTCATTGTCTATTTCTGGCCACTACATCACTAGTAAGTATATAAGTATATAGGTTTTTAAGAAATCAGACGAAAAAATATTTATAACACAGAGCAGCACTTTTCTATGCATCCGGAGCACATGTAAGTAACAACTCATAAAACACTGAGCTCATGAGCAGCTGTAACATTGTGAATTTTAGTTATATTTATTACTAAAACTGACATATCATCACCTTTTAAGTTGATAACCTTGTAGCATACATTTGCTTTGTACTTCAGGCATATTCAGTTTTGGTCTCCACTGACTCCCAAGAAAAATGTCTGGCTCTTTAGCTAAATTATCCTCTATGTCCACACCAACAGGCTAGCAAGCAGTGCTTTGACAGGTGATCCATTCCTGATATACCAGCCTTAAATTTAAATTCCTTTTAAGATATGGGGATTTGGACTGTACAGCCATGCTACAGATTCTGTGTTAAGTGTTTTAAAGCCCATGTTCACCAGCATGATAACATTTTCTGACCCAAATTTAGCAAATGCTGAAGCTGACAGGAATATCATTGGCTTTGCAGGTAATTTTTCCTTACTGTAAAAATCTAAGTATTGGACCGAGAATGCACCAATTTCTATAACAATCCGACACCCACAGATTTCTGTCTACAAACTGTGGAAAGTGGTAGACCAGCCAAGTGGCCCACTGACATTGCCATTATTACAATAACACAAGGCTTGTATTGATAGGCTAGTGTGATACTGGAAACTTTTATTTTGTTGTACCTGCCAGTACACACTGAATATAGAACATTGCTACACTCTCGGGGTATTTGGCTGAATTTCATATTGCGTTTTTTAGTTACAAGGTGATGGATGTCATAGGACAGAGATTGATGGATCAGCTAGTGAAAACAGACTTACTGGAACGTTGAAGTGTAATGAAACAGACGGAGGCATTCAAATGAAATTTCAGGAGTTTGCTGTATGGAGAGAGCAGATGGAGCACATGCAGCTGGGATGTGACAGGGTTTGTGTATGGATGTTTATTTGTTTGTGACTGGCAACTTCAAATGGTTTTTGCCTCCTCTGAGGCGTTAATGGCCATCGTACATCACAGTGCTTATGTCTCCCATCGTGGCTGGGCCAGGCGCAGCCCGACACAAGTTAATGATCAGAGTTTGCAAAGGAAATGAAGATTTATGAGTTTTGGAAATGTATCTCTATCCCTGAAGTAGAGAGAAATGCATCTGGTTGAAAAACATCCCCTCCTATGTCTACATTTCATCCTCTACAACCTGTTGGTCTGTTTGTACTGAATGATCATAAACTCCTCTCCCATCTGCAAAGTAAAGGATCCTTTTCTGTCTCATCTGATTTGGTCTTAATATCAGGCAGACAGAATAAAGAGCTAAGAATTTACAAAGCTGGGTAAATATTAAAAAATGCCCAATCAATCAGGTCAATAAAAAGAATTTCTGTCTGATAATCAAGTGTCATCTTCTCTAAAGGGCTTTTTGACTTTGTCTATATGATCCACAATAGGCCTACTGTACCCTTTATTTAAATTATCCTTTGAAGAAGGCTCATTACTGATTCCTTGAGCTCAAGGTAACATATTCTGATATAATGATACAATATAATTGGTATATTCTTACATTTGAAGCAAATGTTGTTGGCATTTTGCTTGAAAAAACACTCAAAATGCATATGGAACAAGTCAGTATACAATAAGATCTGAGCTGGACGCGCTAACAATAAACTAGCAATAAATTCAAAACCACCAGGCACAAAAAGCAGTTGTTTTGAACAGATTTATTGTCTTGAGGAATGTCTTGGATCCTTCTTTAAATATTTATTTACATTATTTACAGTTCAAACCTATTTTACATGGCTTGGTTACATGCACATTATCATATATTAAAAAAAAGAAGCTGTACAGATATTTACAGTCATTTAAGAGGGAGTAGTCTGTGCAATAAAAGGCACAAATGACCTTTGACCCTGCATTTATGTCCCATGAGTACATTTTTCACAGACACTGTCGCATATTGTATTACCACACTACACACACCTGGAGAAAAAAGGACTTGAGCAGCTGCAGAGGAGACGTGTGTTGGTACGTGATAGAGATTCACTGACAAGCAGCGGAGCAGTAAAGTGCCCTCTTGATCAACAGCCCTCCAGATTGTGCCTAGACACGATCCCATCCTCTCAGCAGCCTGAGGCAAAGTCTTTTTCAGCCATAATGATAAAGCGAGCAGAGACGCTGACTAACTAAGAAAAGAATTCCACAATCTGTAGGACAATCTACAATCATCAGAGATTCAAGATATTTGGCAAATGATCATCAATATCCTACGTGCACCTTCTGTTTGATAAGGCAATAAGGCCTGTTGGCTGAAGCATGAGGCTAATGCTGAGAGAGGGGGGGCTGGAAAGTAAGGGCTAAAGGTAGTAATCACACGACCGGTTTGACTGGCAGCTTGACTCTCCCACCTTGTCCTGTGGTCCTATGTTGAAATTTGCCTGTGAAAATTGGTGAAATTTACGTTTTGCATTCAGCCAATTGGCCATCTGCTAAACACCACCACCAAAACAGCAACAGTCCAAGTCATAGCTTAGAAAATGTACTAAGACAAGGCAGATTTGGATTTGCAAACATGCTGAAACGTTGTTAATGGGCCTCTAATGTGATCAATATTCTGTGTAAAGAGATTTGTAGCACTGTGTCTCTTTTATCCTTTACAAAAGTAAAGGACAGCAGTAAGTAAGCAGCTTACTACCCACAGAAGTAGCTTAGCGTTACTTCCTAAGGCAAAGGGCCATTTCACATTATGTAGGGTTACAGGTCACATTACAAAAATACCTGTTTGGAACTGGAACAACTGCTGGAGCAAAGAGGCTATTACATCAAAGAGTAACAACAGCAGCTCTGTTCTGATCTTCATTTGGTTTGGGGGAAATGTATACTGAAACTTGCATTAAATGGTAGTAGATTTGCTAGACTCACTGGGTATTCCTTACATTTTCTCTGGTAAAAGAAAATGACCTTGCAAGAATATTGAGGAATAAATCAAACCACTGTGACACTTGTCCAAGTATGTCCTTCTATACAGCTGTAGATTTCCAGTGCTATCAATATAAACTGCATGTGCTGTGTGAGAGTGTGAAGGTGTTTCAACAGTAACTGGCAGTGGGGTTTGGCAAATGGTCAATTCATTGTGCTACCTTTGTTGCTTACCACAATTAATTTTTGTACTAACACTGGGGGCTGTGTGAGTTTTAGGGTTTTGGATATATAATTGCAAATTAAGGGGTTTTAGAGATTGAGCAAGATATCAGCTGTTCAAGTGACTTGTAGCTTTGCTCAAACAGCTCAGTGGTCAATATTTAAACTACATGCTAAATGGAGCTATAAAACCCTACAATAGGTTATTCTTTCCAATCTTATAAAAAGGGACAGCAGTGAACTGTCTTTTTTATGTCTGAGCTCTTATCTTACATATTATATCAGCAGAAACATTATCATTATTATTATTCATTTCTAACCCTACTGTAGTTCTAAACTGATGTCCTCTTTTCAGCATATTTTTGATTGTTTAAACCTTGTTTGGGACTCCTAAATCATTTTGTTGTAAACTAAGTCTAAAACACGGCTTAATTACATAGCTGGAAAACAGCCGTGTGTTCATTTTCCAAAGTACGTGTAAACCTAGCTTTCAGAGACTTGGCTGAGGCCAGCTGATGAGAGAAAAAGTCATTTAACCTCAACGGCATCTCCTCTGTAATATGTGGAAAAGGAATTGGCACAACTATTTACACATTATCAAGTAATGAAGTGATGCTGAAATAGGCTGAGGTACAGAGTCTCAGAGCTTAGGGCAACTTGAGGTGGGGCTGATCCAAGGTCATGATAACTTATTGCTTCTGCATATTTATAATAACCCTTCGAGGTAAGTCGATTTTGTGAAGCAGATTAATAATTTTTGCATTGTATCTTTTATATTATAATTGACTTTAAGCAATTCCACATCCAGACAAATCATTGTGAGATTTTGATGGTAAACCTACTCAGGTGTACATCATTTAGATTAGCAATACAAGACCGAATGACTTGCCCACTGAGCTACATTTCTGGACTTCTGATCAGCACCACCAGCATCATGCATCCTTCAGGAAATGTACAAGCACAGGGCACAACAGAGAGTGCCTAAAGCTACAGAACTACAAGATCCTAGCATTAAGGAGAAGTGTGGAGAGGTTTTAAAAAATGAGCTAAAGCCTTTCTCAGCATTATTACCACATGAAGCACATCACCAACCTGGTGAGTGGGGTCAGTTTGGCTAATTGGCACAGATAAACACATAGCGTACAGTGGAGTCAAAGTCAAAGCATACAACTTTTTATGTTGTGGAGGCTAATTACCCTACTGATCACATTTTTCACCACCCAGGTTTATATTCAAACTACTATACAAATACCCTATTTTGTACATATTTATGGTCAAAATTCAGCGCACATCTTCTCAGAGTTGCAAGACTTTGGCCAGATTGGGAAGATGTTAATGAAACCATGTACACTCTGTACACAAAAGCACAGTACAAAGATAATAAGTAAAGGGAATCAGATGCAAAATCAAAACATGGAAACGGGTATTTTACAAGGAGTGAGACACTGACAGTACCATTTTTCTCCAAGTAAAAAACAAATCTGTCAAACAAGGCATTTGTTTGATTCAAAAAGCTAAATTCACAGGGTCAAGTTATAACTAAAATTATCCTTCAACCTTTACCTGAGTTTCTAATCATAGCAAAATATAACACCCAAGAATGCTTCGTCATACTAGTCCCATACAAATGTTTGCATTCATTACAACCCCCCCAAAAAGAACACCAAAACCCTTATACAGTGGCATGCAAAAGTTTGGGTATCCCAAGAGATCTGAGAT
Source organism: Paratilapia polleni (assembly GCA_015106735.1). NCBI lineage: Eukaryota > Metazoa > Chordata > Actinopteri > Cichliformes > Cichlidae > Paratilapia > Paratilapia polleni. Next base: position 17,442 of record VUQI01035280.1, read on the forward strand.
CTCAGATAACTTTTACTAAGCTCTCAGACCTTAATTACCCTGTTAGGGCCATGGCTTGTTCACAGTTATGGATTTGAAAGGCTAGATGATGCAAATATTTAAAAGCTTTACAAATACTGTGGCTTCTTAAACCTTGTTCCACCAATGAGCAGCCACTGAACCCCTCCAGCAGCTGCCTAGCACTCTGAAAGTGTAAATAATTGATGCCCACACAGCAGCAGCAGCTATAAGAAGAGAGGAAAGTGTTTTTCAGGAGGTGGTCAGTTAGTAAACGTAAATAAGAAATGGCGG